>VACF01002180.1:0-129224 GCA_006891605.1 Pleurozium schreberi
AAATGATGGTTAGGCCCTGTTTAATCCTTGAACAACGTGGGGGTGACCCTGGAAATCATCAATTTCTAAAACCGTGGGAATCATTGGCCTAAAAATATCCAAAAACAATAGTTGGAAGTCAAAGCACTGTAGAAAATCTTCCCTTTCCACCACAAATTCCGAGGATGGATAGTTGCATTTCTGTCCTACACAGAAAGATGCTCTCTCATTCATCGACCAAGAAATGGCCTTGGTGTCATTTAGGGGTTAACTCTTGAGTGCTTCGACGTCCATTTTGAAGATGATGAACAGATTGAAACTGGAGTTTTGTCCTCCTAATTGCTTGGATGAAAGTTCTTCTAATTTGTGGAGATATTAAATCAAGTTGTTGTTCTATCTAAGGGTTGGATTTGGTGTAACTAGATGATTTATGTTTTTATGTTTTTAAAATCTAAAACCTCATTTTGGCAAATCCAATTTTGAACTAGGATAGGATTGTTGAATCTAATCGTATGGATGGAATCTACAACTTTTATTTGTATATCAATTCCAAATTATGCTTCCAAATAGCAATTTATAATGATTTTTCTCAAATCGTTAATTCTGAAGATGAATCAGGACGCTCCATGGTTGATCTCCTCAAATAAAAGTAAAAGTAATTTTCTGATTTTTATAATTTCAGAAACTTTAGAAATAAAAAAATTGTCACACCATAAGCCAAAACGCCACGAAACAAAGCCCATGCACCCCTCCTTGCCGAGGACTTTCTAACCGTACCAAGAAGTTAAGCAAGGAGGCGCACAGTCTAGGTGATCTCAACTTAACAAACAAAATAAACAAACAAATAGCCTAACTTAAGGTATGGATGGAAAAATGGAAAATTGATTGCTATTTCTTAATTGACTTATTTGATATTTCTCTTACATCTTTAGGGTAGTAATATTACGTATTATCATGATCTTCAAATGATTTTATCATGATAATACGTAAATAAGAATGTATCACAATTCATATAATAAATCACAATTGAAGAGTTATAAAGACAAATAATATACAAGTCGTATAGAGAAACCCAAGAACCTTTCAAGGGTTAAATTGGCCCAATTTGCAACCGCTATAACTGGGCCAGGGGGAATTGATCCCCTCATTGCCCCTTTTTTTACCTCTGGGAAAGCAATGGAATTCTTTTATCTGTCAAGTATGAAAAAAAATTCAAATTCTGAATTCATATTTGCAATCAGAGGCTCCAAATTAGCTCGGGGAGGTGAAGAAATACAAAATTGACAGGGCACAAAATAGGGGACAATTTTTACATTTACCTTCTGAGAGGGGCAATAGGGGTCAGTTCACCCTGGCCCTGTAACTGTAGTTTGTCATCGGCATCTCTCCTGAATGTGAATTAGCTGGAAACAGGGGATTGTCTACAATCCCAGGAAGTCAGGAAAATATCAACCAAAAAAAAAGTAAAATAATATTCAGTTCATCCCCTTTCAGTTTCCACGTATTCTTGGGGGATACAAAAAGGAACAAAGTTTCCTATAAAATACTCCGTAATTATTATTCATCCTGGCTCCTTCCACACAGTCATTTTTTTGGGTTACAAAAGGAACAATTTCATTCCAATATTCAAAGGAAGCCGCCAACAACAACATGCCAAGCCAAGCAGAGCTGAGTTGGGTACCCCCAAAAGCGCCATCATCACTCTAGGAAAATCTCTAAAGGCAATATGTACCTCAATATGTACCTCTGTTGAAGAAACGGTTTCAAACTTCTACAAGGAAAAACTTTTTATTTTTTATTTTTTAAAATTAATTAATTAATTTTAACGAATGGAACAAACATCGCATTAAAAAAAAAGCAGAATTGTAGATAGCCAAGCCAAAGGTTGGACTATGAAATGAGCACAAATAAAAAAAAACCCACAACAAAACTAAAAGAACTAGGGGGGAGAAAACTTGTTCCAAATGATGTGATCATCGATCCTATAAACAAGAGCAAAAGAATGAATCTAAATATGATCAAACTTCCACCAAATTGAATCGACCTGATGGAGGTGTTGTCGAAACATCAAATGAGCCTTCATTTGCGTAGCTCGTCCAAAATCGAGCAAGGCTTCCCAGAAATTGAGCAAGGCTTYCCACAAAGCTTTTGAGAGAAGTCTAGAGGCCATCTATGGCGGTCCAAAACGATGCTACTATGCAATATTCATATGATCCACAAAGCAAAGATACAAAGGAGAGTCCAAATAGTCATGGATTATAATGGATAATAGATTGGACATACTCCCATATTTCTTGAACCTGTGGACGAGAAAAAACAATATATCGGAGTTTCTTCAATCCTCCAAAAGCAGCATTTAYATGTGATGTTAATGTMYAGGTTAATTTGTATTTTCCATGAGTGGATAGCAACAACATTGTATGAATGAGACCAAATGAATACCGTCTCTTTCATAGAGGAAGAAAAAGATTTTGAGCCTTCATTCATAACTTCTACATACATGGTATTTGTYYGTYRCGTTCTTCAGAGCCTYARAACCTCCTTTCATTTGTCAACAAGAAAACAAGAAAATRCTAATAGATATTATAATAGTAATTGGCCACAATACCAAAAAGTGTCGCTTGGAGTAGGCTTCCTCAATGCTTCATGCTCCTATTGTTCAACAATTGAGGAAAAAAACATAATAATGGGAGTTACAACTAATTGAGGACAATGGAATAGGTGTTTGAGTTTGCCAAAAACTTACACACCCTAAAAGTGAAGGTTCAAATCTTCAACAAATTTGTGAAATGAACATGAGGCTAGGAGGTCAATTTCCACATTCTACACACAAACTTTCCTCAAATTTAGCGAACAAGCCAAGAGAGTCCTTTACAATTGTGATTCCCCCTAACAAGAACTCAAACGAGTTAACCAAGGTGCAACTTGGAAAAGTTATATTCTACTTTTTTACCATCAATTGTTGTCAACTTAGGATTATAAATCTTAAAAGGATGTCAAATTATTTCAAGATCYTATTTCCCTATCTTTTGGCTTACTTGTTATTAATTAATTAATTAGCACCAAAATTTCTACCAACATATGGTTTTAGGAAAAAGTTGTGATGGTTTAATGATCAAATCTCTAACCATTTTGTACTAATCAATGTAACATAGAATTTTGATAATCTTCAAAGAATTTACATTCTATATATATGAATTGTGTTTTTGGTGAAATGTCAATGTAAAATGCAATTGAAATTAGTTTAAAAAAACATTTAAAAAACTTTATTCAAATTTAATCATATAGATAGTTTACATTTATAATGCATAAYCTCTTTTGATGAAAATCCTACAAAAGTACAGAGTAATAAAAGTCATACTTGACAACTTATCTAGAGTTTGTCCAAGACTTCATGGGTCATTCAGGAACAAGGTAAAAGAATTTTAATATTGTTAGACCTCAAAGTATGTCATACATCACTACATAATTCAACACCTAAAGCATTTCAAAGACCAAAATCAATATTTTTACTTCAAGATAGACGGGTGATTTTGGATTTTGGTATATATTTTGATATTTTAGTGCAATTTCTAATTGTTATTTCTTCATGTCAAACTTTGCCTTGTAGAATTATAATGAGCATTGAATAAGTTAAAGATTTTCTTTGTTTTTAGAACAAACTTTGATAGTTCAAACAACTAAATCTTTTAGCCATTTCACCAAAAAATTCTTGATTTACTTAGCAATTTTGTACTTCTCATCAATTTGAGTAGCATTTAATTTTAAAAAGGTTCAAAAACAAAGTATAAAGTATCTGTTGATAACTTCTCTTTAATAAATTTTTGACTTATTTCCTCAACATTAAATTTTTCAAATTGAAGAACATAAAAATTCTTTGAATACTTTTTTTTTATGTTCAAAAGGTGGTATATTACCACTATGTACAAGAATTCACCTCCTAAACAAGATGTAATATGAGTTCTATTTTCTAAGAACAGGTTCACTAACACTCTCGTGCGGTACCTGGTCATCTACAAGCTTGTACTTGAGCATAACATAAATTCTAAATGTAAATAGAAAATAGGTGGTCTTGCAAGGATGCTGTAACGGACCAGCATGAATGAGTGATCAATTTTGAGAGAAAATGCAACAAATCAATGAGATGAATAAATAGTAAAATGAATCCTCCGTAACTCCCAACAGGGAGGACTGGATCACACCTTTTTCTGCCGTTCATACCCATGTATCGCCCACGTTCACTTGTCGCTCGTGAAACAGTCCATCATATGACTGCAATTTGCTGCCATGATTCAGTGTTTCACAGAGTCAGCACGCCATTTCTGGTATCCATATGCCTCTCCATTTGCAATGAGAGCTTTCACAGTGGGCAACCCAAGGGGATCAGCCTCCTCCAACACCTTCAAAACTGTACCTCCTCCTGTGAACATGTAGTACTTTGGACTGTCTAGCGCAGCATGATACAATCCTGGGTGCAAACTGTTTCAATCACCCATGTAGAGAAGTCAGAACGAAACACCTCAAGCTCTCTGATAAAAAAGACATTTCTGAAAGCGAAAACGCTATCTTGAGTGGTTGGTTATGGCTGTCATAACCATGAACGTGGATGACAACATCCACAGGAAAGAAGAAGGTGTAGATAAATGGAACTAGAAGCAGCAACAACTGTTATATTATACATACTGTGGATCGAGAACACCACAAAATACACTTCTGAGATCATATTCAAGCAATTAACCAAAACAATCAGGTAACTCATCACATCTCACACACAATGGGCACAAGGTCTTAAGGTTTTGCTTTCAGGCAAAGGATGCGAGGATTGGGAATATTTGAGTAGAAAAAGTGACCTTTTGAACTCTTGGAGCGTATCACCTCCTCCAAAGAATTTTTGAGCAGTGCGGTTACGGTCAATGGTTTCGTCCATCTTGCTAGTTCCATGCCAGAAGGATGGCATGAGGCCCATGACGGCATTCACAAATATCGTTTTGGCAGAGTCGAGCCCCTGGTGTACTTCTGGAGTCTCAAAAGAAGCAGGGTCCACGTCCACAATAAATTGATACTCCTGCCCTGGCTTGAAGTCCTACACAAACGAGAATAATGGTGTTGTTAAGCAGTCAATCTACATAAAAAGTATTCAAGGACTTTGACAAGGTTAAACWACATATGAGAAAAATACCTTGATGTCGACTGTTCGAAACTTTCCTTCAATGCGGCCTTCCAATGTATCAGACTCCACYAGGTAAGGCAGTTCCAGAACTTTTCCTTCAAGTTTGTCCTTTTCCACAAGCTCCTTGGCTAACGCAATGTCGGAGTCCTGCAGAGGACCATGCAGCAAATTATAATTAAATATCCAAAATGATTCTTTGAAAAATGCAACCCAAACTAAACACTCAGGATCACATTCACACCTGATCTAAAGACTTTTAATTCAWACTCCTCAAGGAATAGATTGATTTTCAACGCACCTCCACACCCTTGATCTTCACACCGTATTTAGCACACAAAAATGTGTTGTAGATAAGCCCACCGAGGATGAGATGATCCACTCTCTTGTAGATTGCAGTCAGGGGCCCAATTTTGGTGTCATACTTTGCACCCGCAACTATTGCTAAGAATGGYCTCTTGGGATCTAACACTGCCCTCACGTTGGATAGCTCGTCCTGCAAAGTGAAATACAGAATGAGCAAAGGATCTAATGCCAGATTTACCAAGTCAGTCTGCTAAATGAAACTTGCGAATGAGCTTCATCCCGATACTGATAAGTGAAGCATGCGGTAATATTCCCGAAGATCAAAAAGTGGCCGCATTGGTATCTACAGGTTAGGACGCTTCAAGGATGGTAAAAAAATGTACCACATAGAAGGAAGACACCTTTCCCTACAATTTTGAACAATAGAAATACTCCGTATGATTTGAAAGTTACTAAGACTTACTACAATTAGCTTCCAAAGAGAACTTTCTGCAAGGGCCCAAGTGAAGAAACCCTTGAATATAATGCAATAGTTGTGATCAACAGATTGAAGTCTGAATAGTGAGCTACAGAGCTTACAGGCAAGCTTGTGAGGGAGTCATCTGCATGAAAAGTACCTGCATACAAAGACCAGCGAAGGAAGGCAGATACTTGGTAACGTGGTAGGTGGAGGTATGTGGTTGCCATGAGCCGAAGGCATCGTTTACATATACATCAGCAAGCCCAGCTAGTTGCACAGCAAGGCGCTCCATTTTTTCACCCTTGTCTTCTTCTCCCTGTACATTGTCCAGGTATAATTCATTGGTTACCGTTCCCCCCATGCTAAAGCAAAGCAAGAAACATTAAGTGACTGGGTGGTCATACACCAAAAACACGCATGTGCAGTTTCAAATAAAATTCATAACTCACAAACACAGCCTCCATTAGATTGAAGAGATTTTAATGTTAGGTTAACAGGTGAATATAATCACCTGTTAATTACTTTCTATTTTCAGTTCAGGAAGTAAAATTAGTTTTAACATGAAAATGATTTAATGTTCATCGATTTCAATAAGGATGCACTTACAGCAAACCAACGAGTATTGGGCAAGTAGATGCCACCAATTTTGCGAGCGCGCAAGTCATGGATTAGCCAGTTGACGGAGGTATCCACATCTTCAATCCCCTCCTTCTGGAAAACATGGAACTTGGGAATTGCGAACTTGATACGCAACTTTCGTTGCAAGTAACCCACGACAGCATCCACCGCATCATCTTCCTTGACAGTCAAAGTTTTTGTTTTCTTGTCAAATGGGCGCCCAACGTGACTCATTATAATCAGCCTGTCAAGAAAAGAACCTTCGTCAGAAACTGGAAAATGCAGTACGGCTAAATTAATACCAATGTACGCGTTTTTGGGAAAGCGACATTATGTCTCATTTTCACAAACATCTCCATAATTGTCAGGTAGCCAAAATGTAAACCAAAATCACCTATGCAGGTATATCCTAAAACTCGTCAAAAATGTTGGCTCAAGAATCTCACCGGCCACCACGTTCAATGATATTGTACATAGTTGCCAATGTGACATCGATACGATACTGATCCAATATTTTCCCTGTGAAGTGAGCATACAATGTTACTCTTTAAACCGGCACGCCAGGTGTACAAGACACTAGTAACCAGAAATAACATAATCAATATCTACACTCAAAAGTTCAAATTGAGATTTCGTTTAGAGGAAATTCTTGTGGAACAGCTACTGAAAATGCATCCTAATGAGCTGAAGTGAAATATATATCCTAACTTGACATAATAAGATAATCAAAGATGTACGGCGACTCCAGAGAGAGCCAATAAGCAGTTCAGTTTTTTTAAGGATTACAAGCGGCTCTGGCACGCTAATTAGTACAGGCTCATAGGCCCTTGTCAAACCACCTCACTTTCGGCTCTTCACATTCCCTGCAGATGTACGATAGCTTTTGACAATGTAAGGATGCCTGACCTTTAGTCCAGAACCAATAAATCCAGGGTACCAGACTTTCAAGAGTCCATACTAATTACATTTAGACTATCCTTCTGCTGTATCTGAAAATTGCTACTGCTTCACAGTTCACACTGCTTATTTTCGTTCTTGATGTTGAGTACAGGTGAGGAGATTTTTGAATTGTAAAAGCTAAAAGGATTCTCGGCTTTTAGATAAGTATACTTAAAGTCAAGTTCGAAGTCATCAATCCAGTCGTTGTAGTATAGTGGTAAGTATTCCCGCCTGTCACGCGGGTGACCCGGGTTCGATCCCCGGCAGCGGCGCTAATCTGGAAAGTTTCCCCTTGCAGGTAATACTTTTTATTTCCACAATTTGAAATTTGAAATTTGAGGAGCTTATTAACCCTTAAACGACGCCGAGGACGGGTGGAAAGGGGAGATCTTCTACATTACTTTGACTTCCAATGAATATATTTAGCTTTTTCAAAGGAGATGATGTCACACGGTATCAAAATGCATGATTTTCGCGGCCATAAGGATTAAGAAGAGTGTTGAAAAATTTGAAATCACTTTTTACAAACTCGAGCAATTTTTATTTCCAAATGTTTAATGCTTGAATAATTCTTTCAACATGAGGGGTGTTCAATGTAATCTACATGTATGGTATTTTCAAAAATAGGATGTCTAATGCATAATTAAAGTAACTGCAACCTAAATCTGACTTATCTTCAATCATTAATGAACATGAAAACCTAGGGTTAGTTTTGGATACACCTACTATCAACACTTTGAAAATGCATAGTCGTTTTGTACATTGTCTAAAAAATACATGTGATGAGTTTATGAAATCCCCTCTTCACTCCAGACAACCTTCACCAGTAATCTAGACAATTTACTGATGAGAAACAAGCTGAAATGCTTATATAATCAAATTTGGATGTAGATACCTTAACCCTCAAGGTTTGTAGGGAACTATTTATATTGCATGGTGTTTGACCCCTAGAGTATGAACTATGCACTAAAATATGGCAAGACAACTACCATTGACTTGACGATTGAACAATTAGCATTTTTTTTTAATGTCATYTTAACATCTACACCTACTTAATATGCTCAAAATCCATGACCAATTGTAGCTTCTACAACAAGCAAAAAGTGCAAAAATGATTCAAATTGGAAGTGCCATGTGTCATTTGAAGCAATTCAATATGAACACAAAATTTATATGTACAACAATTCATGCACCTTCTATGTCAAATATACAAATCAGTTAATAACACCATCTTGCATCCGAAATTTGGCTACCAATACCAAATTTTTATGGTTCACTGCCATTTTACCCCCAAATCTCCAAGTCAAATACACAAATCAATGAATAACACCCTGTTGCATCCAAAATTTGACAACCCATATGTATTAGGGTTCACTACCATTTTACCCCCAAATCCTCAACTAGCTCACATTCTTTCTTCACAAACCCTACCCAGGATAAGAGCCTCCTTTACAAAGGAAACAAAATTCGTAAGATTCTTCATCTCGGAATCCCAATCCTAAACCCTAAAACCGTAACTGTTAAGATCTTCGGGTCAGCCAGATCATAGCATTCCAGTCCACTTACAAGCACAGCGATGGAGGGAYGGCAATCGTGGGTTTCAGTTTGAGTCGCCACTTCTATTGTTGCAGATTCTCATCGTTTCATAGGATGTGTGCACTTGCAGGCATGCTGCAACAACAACGACAACAAAATTGAGAGAAGATGGAGCTTCCACTTGGTTTGGTACCGGTTTTGCTCCTCCCTCACATTCCAACGACGGAAGGGAATCAATCTATCCATAGTGAAGGTCTCCAATCCCAAGCTCCTCTGCAACCCACTCTTGATGGATTCGAGCTCTAGCGCAAGTTTTGTTTCGAAGACAACCTCTTGGATACTTTCCCCTTGCGCTTGATTGATCAATCACCGCTTGGGGATTCGGAACTGCAAGATGAAGGTGACGAAGCTGTGCGAGTCGACGATGGCCTGCCAATGCCGGCACACGCAACTGGCGCGCACTGCCGCCCTGATCGGCATGCGGGCGAAGATGAGCTCCAGAATCTCTTCGCTCAAGCTCCCCCAATCCACAGCGGAGATGGAGATGGAATCCTCCGACGGCTGGGACTTGGAGGAGTGAAGCTCGCGCGGGACTCCCACCTGAAAAATGCATTCGTACATTTTGGAGAAGTCGAGAACGAAGCTGCAAATTTAGAAAGCAATTGTGGAAATCGAGCGATCAATTGAAAGTAACTAAGTTAAAAACTCTGCAATGACGATGGCTAGGGGTGTGAAACGAATCAATCCCGGTGTGTGCAGTCAGTGACCTCAACACTGCACAAGAGAWTCTCCCAGGAATTTACCGACACTCGAATCAATGGCCACTAAAACCAGCACCCTAATCACACGCTGCCCATGTTTGAGAATAAAAAACACATGAAGATTCTGTACGACGACTTCTGGCAATCACTGCGCTCTAAATCCGTCCAGAAACTTCTTAATAAAGTAATCACAAAACACGCGATCACGGCAAAGGGATTGAATTTGAGAAAGGCAATCTCCAATCCGCAATTCCACAATAATGCTGCACCTGTAGAAACCTCTGGTGGAGATCGATCGATCGATCGAGCAACCAAAGCAGAGGCGAATGTACGAGGTCACGATTCTGTATTTACCCTGGCTATGGCGAGAGACGAAACCAATCCCCAGATCACAGCGACGCTCAAGAAAACCTGCCCAATGCAAGAAAACTTGAATAGAAATTGATCAACACTACACCATCCAAATCGCAAGCTGCCAACGCTTGAGTAATCGAAACCCCCAGTAAAATTCTGCAAGGCTCCAGCAACCACTGATCGAGCTCCAAATCATTTCAGGAAATTGTTACCAAAGTAGTAACGAATCCTTGTCGCGATTTGATCAATCGATCAAACACTTGAACACCAAAATCACAAGCGGGCAAAGCTTGAGGATCGGAACCCAAAAAGATTTTACAGGGCTTCAACAATCACTGAGTTCCAAATCCTTTCAAAAACCAAAGTAGAGTAACGAATCCTTTACGCGAATCGATCAATCGATCAAACACTACACCACCCACATCCCAAGCTGGAAATGCTTCAGAATCGGAACCCAATTACTACCCCGTAATCCTAAATCGCTCCAGACACACGAAGGTGAAGGCAATCACTGCAAAGAGGATGGAAATCATGAAACCAACTCAAAGCACGCCAAATTCCCAAATTCTCAAGTAACCAACCACCCTTAAATTACTCCA
Source organism: Pleurozium schreberi (assembly GCA_006891605.1). Lineage (NCBI taxonomy): Eukaryota > Viridiplantae > Streptophyta > Bryopsida > Hypnales > Hylocomiaceae > Pleurozium > Pleurozium schreberi. The sequence goes on from VACF01002180.1 coordinate 10,720, forward strand.
AATCACCGCAAGTGATCGCTGTTGCAAGCAGCCTACAAATTCGGTGACAACTCTAATTTCTGCCCAAACTCGGGCAATTCTGCGTGAAGTTGTGCCCATGGTGGTAAAATGCTGGGGAGTTATGATAAGCCACAGTCGAAGGAGCTCGTGGACTTGATACAGAGGAGGTTGTCCGGACTCCGGAGGGAGATGAACTTGGACCTTGGATGATTCTGAAGTTATAACTTAAATAGCAAGTGGCTGAAAAGTTCCTGAAAAGTGCCCCACTAAAGTGTCTGAACTGGCCTTGTTGTTGTTGTGATCATAATCTCTGGGAATGCAACATGTGTCTTTGGATAACGCCGAGTCTCAGACCCACTTGCGCCGCTGTGGCCAAATCTGATTTTTCTTTTTTTCTTTTTTTCCTTTTTTCTTTTTAACATCAAATGAAACTTAAGGTAGAACCACCCATAACCGATCATTTAAGCAATTTTAGACATGATTTGATATAGTGCAACACAAAGCAATATTTTTAGAGGTGCAATGATAGAAATACTAGGGATTTGCAAAAACTTTGGTAGTTTTATCGCTTGAATTGAAATTATTATGAATTTTCAAAGGCAAAAAGTGCACTGGACCCATTGCCAATCTTTAAACGTTGGAAATCTACAGTGAATTTGTATGCCTAATAAGATGAACATTGTTCCAAGCATATCCTATGTAAAGGCTAGATTGGGGATACAAGCATGCTTGGGGTACCCCACAATTGGCGTCACACAATATATTTCACTGAAATTCATTTCTTTAATGTAGATTAAGTTTCAAATCTTGTAGAAAAATTATGATTTTAATTCAAATTTTCTTGCTTTGTATAGAATACAGTATGGAATCATCCAAAAAAAATTGCCATGAATAGATTAATGTTGTTAATTTGATTCCTGTAGCTTCATTCAGGACTATGTCATATTGTTCATTTTTTATTCAGGAATCAAAAAGGAATATAAATATTCAATATAAAGTATTTTCAAATCACTTCATTGATTTATGATATTTTGATAACCAATTGTGGTCATTTATAACTTGATATGAAATATTTAACTATTTTTTATTATTTTTCAAATCATCTAAAACAGTACAAAGAGGGGCTACGTCTAAAAGGAATTCAAAATTGAATATTCTTGCGGATTTCATATTTGAATCTTGAAAAGTGAGTTGTTAACTAGTGAATTGGCAAGAAATCATAGTAAAATTCTTATATGTACATATATATTTTGTATTAACATGATATCAGCTGCTAAATCCTAATAAATATGAAAATAAAAAATTAATGATTTCATGAGATTTGATTCATGAAAATGATTTGACTATATGTGTTCTAACAATAACTAATGTTTTTAAAAAATTATTCTCATTTTTATTTGTAAAATAGGATTCCTGAAAATTATTTCATTCCTGTTCCTTGGTTCCTGAGTGGGGTACCCCAAGCATGCTTGTACCCTTGGACATAAATTAAGTCATTTTTGTTAAAAAAGTGCCACATGCCTTCTTGTAATTGGTGTGAATCTCATGTGCATATTCAATTTTGACACATCTTTGGTGAACCAAACCTTCACAAATTGTCTACTTGCCTAATTAATGTACTCCTCTAAAGTACATCTTCTATTTTACAATTGTTTAAGAGATTAATATGAAAAAAAAATTATTAAAGTTTCTTACATATGTTTTCAACCGATTTTCCAAAATATAGCCAAGATTTGCAAGTTATAGGACATACATTTTTTTTCCTATAAACTTCAAAAGATAATTCTTCTCATTTTGGAAGGGCTAGAAAAACGTAATTTTTGAAGTTTAGGCACACTTAACTTATAGTTAGTAAGCACAATGTACTTGAACAAGTTAACCAAAGGGTCGCATGGTTGGGTTTGTTAAAAAAACAATATTGATGAAAATTTTAATTTGACCTTGTTTTGGAGACGAGTATCTTGACCTTGCAATAGTTTTTGACATTTAAACATCAAAGAACTTCAAAGGTTAACCTTGTAACAACAAAAAAAATCTAAAAGCGTCCAAGAACCCTTCTATAAAAGATAGAAGTGCGTAAGGTAGAAACACCCAAAAGCGTCCTTGTTTCCATTATTGTACCTTAAACTACCACTAAATGTGTCCCTAAACTTTAGTTAATGTGTCCTCCAAATGCTTAACTTTGATTTGTTGACGCATTTGAAGGACACATACTCAATTGTGATTCGTTGACTACTAATTTTGCAAATTTTAATTTAGGATCCACTTATGTGACAATTTCAGTCAAGTTTAAAGAGCCAATACTTTGAAAAAACATAGAAATTACACATCACTTTTGAAAAATCTATTTTTTTTTTCAATATTCATGATTTTCACTTGCTTGTACTACATAAATATTATTTTTTAGAAAAAGGTGTCTCCAACTATGTTCAATAGCTTCTATTGATGGTTTTTGGTGTTTCCATTGTATGTTCATCCTTGGAATTTTGTGTAAAAAAGGATTTCAAGCTTGCATAGGAGTTTGACCTCTAATGAGTATCATTGGGGTTTGGGGTTTGGGTTTTTTTCTTTAAACCTTTGAAGGATGAACTGGTGACCATGGAAATCATTCATTTTGATACCGTAGATTATTTAGTTTAAAATAATCCATAAGTAGTCTTTGGAAGTCAAAGTATTGTAGAAGATCTCCTCTTTGCACACAAAATTATGAAGATGAATAGTTGCACTTCTCTCCTATACATTTTGATATTCTATCATCCATCAAACGCTCAACATTCAAGGGTTGACCCCTCACCACCTAAATTCCAAACATGTATAAATACATCCTTGCTTTTGGGTGATTGCAAGAAACACTTGTCCTATTTTTTGTCCCCTTGCCCTTGAACAGGTGTTTTTTTGCTCATAACTTTTGCACGGTTTGATCTTTTGGAGTGAAATTTGGAATGAAGGTACATGAGGTAGTTTAAACATTGAGTAATTTTCCCAAAATTTTCAAAATTATTTTACTATTTTTAACATGCGCCCAATTGGGTGTCTACCTTGGCCATTGTGGAGGTTTTTAGTACTATTTTCTACCCAAAAATCCAAATTTGAAGCTCAAAATTGAGATGAAAGGACTTCTACTAAATTTGCATAGGCCCACAAAGAGATTTTCTAAAAATATTTATTTTTCCACCCTCCACATGTGCTCAAAGTGCACTACTTTTGCACAAATGCAAAGAACTCAATTTTTTTTTCCAAAGACAAAAATGGTTGAGAAGAAGCATCTTCAAGTGAGGAAAAATGGCATTCTTTTTGGAGAATTTTTGAATTTTTTTACTATTTAAAAAAAAATCAAACATCAAAGTGTCCATTTTCTTTGCATTAGTTGCATCACTCTTTGAGTGTGAATAACTTTTAGAGATAAATTTTCCTAGGTCTGAATTTCCACACATGTGATTTTTTGAATGCTTTACAAATGATATTTTATTTCATTTTCAAAAATTTATTCCAAAAGTCACAGTACTTCAGTACTAAAGCCATTTTGAACCAAAAACATGTGTTTCTTGCAACTACACTTTTCAAGTGCTATAAGTCTAAATTTCAGTGAAGTATGAAAATCTCAACCGTACAATCTTGTAGTGTGCATGTTGTAGACGGTGTAAAACAAATTTGGGGTCATTTGACTATAAAGATTGAAAGATCATAACGTTTTAGCGTTGAAAAAGATGCTGAAATTTTCTTACATTTGGAGGTGAAATTCGATTTCTAAACCTACTTGAACGGAAAAACTTCAATCTACAAAGTGATTCAAAACCAAAGACAAACACTTTGATGAAAAAAATATCATTCAATTCACTCATTGTGTCAACAAAATTGTTTTGAAATGTCAGAACTAGTGAAAAAAGTAGCAAAAAACACATCTATGGCTAAACCTCCCTCTACTAAAATGCTTCTTAGTCACTCATTACCTCTTGGATTGATATGAAATTTGAACCACACAAACTAGACTTGTATGTAAAACTTTTCTAACAAAAATGATTGAAAATGGACCACGTATGAAGAAGCTACAAGCCACGGAAGTCCACTATAAAGCAAAAATGTCTCCATTTTGAACTTTGAATTGCTCCCAAACATTCAAAACAGCTTGGATTGACATGAACATTTTACCACAATAACTAGACCTTAAGAGGAACAAAATCCAACAAACTTTATTGAAATCAAGTATTTGATGAAAAAGTTACAAGCCCCAAAGTTGTAGCCATCCATATGCAATGTGGTGAACTCACATTGAACTTATGAACTTTGAATGACTCTCAAAAACTCAGTACATCTTGGATTGATCTGAAAACTTTACCACTAAGGACAAGCTGGTGACCATGGAAATCATCTATTTTGATACCGTGGAAGTCATCAGTTTAAGAAAATCCAAAAGTACTCATTGCATGTCACAACACTATAAAAGATCTTCCCTTTCCACCCCTAATTTTGTGGATGAATAGTTGCATTTCTCTGCTGCACATTTTGATTCTCCGTCATTCATTGGACGCAAAATGTCCGCCATGTCATTCAAAGGTTAAACAAAAAGAAAGAAATTTCATTGCCAAGAAAGAGAACATACAAAAACAGTCCCAAGTGGCCCTCGGAGCACATGTTGGATACCCCAATAGTACGATTCCCCCACTTGGCTCATGATGCCGTTTATTTGTTGGGGGAACGCATGTGCCTGTGCCTGTGCATGTGATCTCACCTGCTCCTCCCCCTGCAGTCAATCCGACAGTCCATCCATTGGTCCGTCGGTCGGTCCTGCGCCTTCTTATTGATTTTTTGTACTCGGACTCTCTTCAATCATCACACGCAAGTTGAGACCTTGTCGGCATGGTACGAATGTGGACACATGGAGTTTGCGTAAAGTAGGAGGCTCTGAAAGCGAGCAGGCATTTAGAACGGTCCATATAGACTCACCTGAAATGGACGTGAGATGGTTTTTAAATGGACCTTCTTTAGTCATTAAGTGGATCGATCAAAAAAAGAATAATATATTGCAAGAGACAATCATTCTCTTTGCTTTCCCATTTCTCTCTATAACTTGCAAGTGAACGGTTCATGGAAGGCCTAGGGTCATAAATAGGAACTTATGACTCATCTTGTTTGAAAATTCATAAGTAATTAAAAAATTCTTCAAAAAAAATACGAAACAACTTGTGTTACAATCATAATCTATTTTTCTTTGTCTAGAAAATATGCAAAAAAATTCCCATCAAAGGAAAAATATGAAAAAGGCGGACCAACCCTTGGATGAGGAGTTTCAAAGCCTCCTACCTTAGACCATGGAAATGACTAACATACAACTAAAGGAAGGAAGATTGGTTAGGCAATACAATAGTGTGGGTCTTTTAATGAGTCATTTCATGTGCATTTCCTAGGTCTAAGGTAAAACAACCCATTGTGGTCAGAATTTGGAGTCTGCCCTCATGCCATTGTTGAAATTTTTTAAATTTTTTCCCACATAAAGACAAGTGTGAGAAATAGTGAGAGCAATTGAAATTATATTTTTCAGACAAAGTACAAATTTTTTCTAAATTTTGAAGGCTACGCCAATTCCTTTTTTTTTCCCATGAAAATTTAGATTTAGATTTTTCTCGGTAGATATTCTAAAAATCAGTAGGCTAACTAATAACCAACAAAAATTGTATCCAATATGCTCATCTTTATCACCTAAAGCGGTCACAATAATTTCTGATGTGGAAGGTCCTGAAAAGTCACTTTCTACAATGATTTACCCTCAAAAAGTAAGGTGCTCCTAACGAGGTCACTAACCACTCCATGGGTGTCATGTTAGATATTGATTAAGATAGGTTGTTCTTAAAGCAACTATTTAAGAGTTGATTGAGTTTTCAAGGAAGCTAAACTCTTTGAAATAATTTTTAGTAAATTTTCATGGGAAGAAAAAAGGAATTGGCATCTAACCCAAGTCATTACATCTTTTGTGGACCTTCAAGGAATTAGTTACAAATTTTTGAAGTTATGATGCAGTGATCAATAAAACTGACCACCTCCTGAAATGTACACAACTGGTACATTGAAAAAAGTAAAATTTACCTTTGATCATGATTGCTTTTAGAGCATGGGCGCTTCAAGAGCGGACTCCGTCATGGGTTCATTAGGTGTCTACCATGGGTTATCTGACCGCAATGAGATGTTTTACCTTAACAAGAGCARCCCAACAGCAACATGGTGAAGCAATACAATGTAAGAAATTGATAGAGGACATTTCTCTGGCTTAGAAGACCAACGGTACGTTTTAAAAATTGATCACAAACAAAAGTTATAATTAAAAAAAAATGTCCATTTCATGAAAAATAAGCTAATAAGATGTACGTAAAATGAAATATTCAGCATCATTATACAATTCAATAAAATGAAATATTAAGAAAGACAATGTGATTATTGATGCTTAAAAATCCATAAAAAAAACATATTAATTATCACAAAATCTCCAAAACATCTAATTATTTTAGAAAGGACGTAAGCTACATTTTATATTTCACATATAAAACAATGCTTCTAATTTTGAAATTTGAATTATAAACATGTTTAATAGTATGGTAGGGCTTTAACCCTAGAAGGACGCGGGGCCCCCCCTGTGGAAATCATCATTTTTGAAACCTGGGAACAATTGGTATTAAAAAATTCAAAAGAACTCATTTGAAGTCACAATACTGTAGAAGATCTCCCCTTTTCACACTAAATTCCGAGGATGAATAGTTGCACTTTTGTTCCACACAAAAACATACTCTGTCATCCATCGGACACTAAATGTCCGCGGCGTCTTTTTTGGATTAAAGCCTTGATCCATGGAACTAAAAAAATGCAATTAAATGCTAAATGTATAAATTTTCTAGATTTTAAAGTGAACTAAAAGCTAAGAGGATTCAAAGCCATTACATGTGAGTTTGTGGGCAAGGAAGGGCCTTTTCAAGGTTGTTCCTTAGTTGTTTGCCTTGCTATCTAGAAATTGCAGAGGAGTCTTTATTGCCAAAAAAATTAATTTGAAAAATAAAAATAAGTTTTCAAATTTTTTTAAAAAGCAATAAGAAAATAAATATGATTAAAAAAATTCRTTAATAATAATAATAATTTTATAAATAGCAATAATAATTTTATAAAGTAATTAATTGATTTTATTTTATGTGGCAGTCTCCTGACCACGTCAGACTGATGATGTCGCAAGTTCTCACAATACAAGAACTCAAGATAACTCATGGTCTTCTAATGCCCTCAAATCTCATGTAATGCTTATAATCTAGTCTAGCTAGATGCTAAAAACTTTTTTTTCCACTTTAAATACTTATATTTGTAATCAATATGGTCAAAGTTTTTGAAATTTCTTCTAAGACATTGCCATTTTCATACTAGTCTAACATAAAATCCTATGTTTGGATATGCAAAAAAAWATTGTTTAAAATTATAGCTCTTAGCATTGGAAATAAGAATTTGAAGCGGTCTTTGATGAAAAAGTAGCTTAGAGAATGTAGGGTTAATAGGTTTATTCATATATATATATTGGACAATTATTTTTGCATCTTATCATCTCTTCTTGTCCACCATTATCTTATGTGTATTTTCATCTATTATGCATTGAGTCTGTGGGCCTTTGATTAGACTCACCTCATAATTGTTTGAAGTTCTATCTATAAATAAGCTAGATCCTCATTTTCTTTTATATTCCTATTTTGGTTTATAGTTGTTAAGATGACCTAAAACAATCTGTGAATAAAATTTGAAGATAGAAAAAAACCCGGCAAAAGTTACCAAACATACTAAATTTCTTGCGTACGTATGAGGAAGTAACAATTGGTAACCCTTAGATTATATGTGATTTAGGTGATAATTTTTTGTATAAAAAAATATAATCCCAATGAAAGTATTACAACTAAAGTGTCATCATTTTGAGGCTCCATGACTTAAAGTGTCACAATTGAASCCACATCCTTTTTCAAGTCATTCTTGTCTATCCTTCATCTACCATTGGGTCTTGAAAAATCATAAAAATTACAAAATTTATAAAATATAAAAATTGAAAATTATAGTTAGAACTTTTGAAAAATTTAAGGATTTCACTATTATGAGAAAATACATGAGTTTAATGTATTCTTATCCACCAATATTCATTCCTTAGAAAGTTTTGGTTGTCCCATTTGGATAGATGCTTATCTTTCACATCCATATGAATCAACAATTAAATTTTTAATTAAAACTTAAACCTAATTATTACTTTTTTAATATATTATTGCATCGTAATTTATTAATCATCTAAAAACATTGAATTTTCAAAATATAAATCAAAAATTAAACTTTCAAAAATTTATAATGTGCTTAATCAAAGGTTTCAAGGATTGAAGGTTTTGAAATTTCAACATTTCAATGCAGTAGTATACATATTTAATTGGTTGTTATTAGTAGCACAAAGCAACAATGAAAATGTTTTATTTTCTAGTTAAAAATTCAAAGATTTTAATATTAAAGAAAATATATCATTAAACTTCCAATTTCGAATATAAAACTAATAACAATGTAAAGAAATAAAATGCTAAAATATCTTAATCTATTTTTATATTTCATTTTATTGAACTGTATAATGATGCTTGATATTTCATATTACTTACATTTTATTCTTTAATTTTTCTTTAAAATGGATTTTATTATTAATATGAGGTTGGTTTCTAATATGAGGTTGGTTTCTAATATGATATTGTGGTCAAACCTGATTATATTGAAAACTATATTAAATTCCTAAAGTCCCAAAACAGTTTGCCAAAAATATTGTAAAATTTTTTCATCATTTGGACTATTGGATAAATAAGAATAATTAATCCTTTTAAATAATTTGAGGATACAAATTTGTAGAATAGGTGATTGTAAATGTGTGGAAAAATTTAAACTTATTTGACCATGTAAATAGAAAGATTATTACATATAAAGTTTTAAAAATAAACTTTTGACTTGCTTGACAAGGCTAAGAGCATCCCCATGCTTGGACTTAGCAAACAAACACGGCCAGGGTGGATTAAAGTGACTTTATATTTGTTCAGGCTAGGTGTTGTGATTGTCCCCCATTTCGACACGGGCTAGCAACATGGGGAACCGGGTTTGCCCAAATTCAGAGGTGGCATGTGTAAGGACAAGGCAAAAGACTTTTCTATTCACAAGTGCTTCGAAACTTGAAATAAAAGACAAAAAATAATCACATCGAGCCGCAAAGAAGAGTCTCCCTTTGACGGTCTCTTCATCACATTTGGAAGTCCTTTATCTTATGGAAAAAAATAAAATCATAAGATGTAGATTGTTTCCTACATCATTCCAACTATTGGGATTGGCATTTTTTAATTCCACAATTTAATTCTTAACAAATTAGTATTTTGAATCATTTTCTACTATCATCTACTTACTATTTTTTTCGTATATGTTGTACAATTTCAAACAATCTATAATTTTTCAAGTGTGTGGCCAACTTGTCTAGGAAAAAGAATTCAAATATGCACCACCATTTTGGACAATATTTCATAGAAAAGTGAGCTTGTGAAGTGCAGCTACCCTGTTTTTTGTAGGGCCAAAAAAATGATTTTAGTGAATTTGAATGCTTATGTCTTGCATTCCACATGGTGAATTTTTTGAAATTTTTACTACATGTTCTTGATTCATCTTGCTACAAGATCCTAAGTTTATATGTATCAAAAAAATTGTTTTTTTCAAACATTTGATACTTGTACTAAAGATGGCAATTTTGGAGCATTTTCTAGGAAAACATAGCATGGAACTTTAGGGGTTAATAATCACCCAAAATGTTTGTTGTCAAATTTTTTTTTAGTTTGATATCATCTTTAAGAAAAAAAAATCAAATGTTGTAGTCTTTGCCAACATTACTCATTGATTTGGGTACTCATTTGTGAAGTTGAGTTGAGCATACATTAGATTTTCTCTCTCCTATATAATAGTGTGCTCTTAAACTGACCCTATTTTACAAACCATCCCCTAAGAAGCTCTAAATTGGATATGTGTTGGTCAAATAATGGACTAATGATTATGTCAAGGCATAATAAAATTTGGTTCATACTCCTTCAATGGATGGTTCACACTTCTCTAGTGGATGGTTTCAGAGCTAAGGTGGGTTCATTTCTAACAAAGTGGATAGGCGTCCATTAATTTTTTTCAAAATGAGACTTGGCAACCAATAATCTTCTTACATATACTAAAAAATCTAAAATATTGATTGACTCAAGCATCCATTTAAGTTTTAGTAAGCATCACATTTTGGAACCTTCTCTATTACTTTGTGCATGTCAAAATGTTTGTTTTGGGATAAAGCCATATCTTTTTTCAAATTGTGCATGTGTGGGTTTGAGAAGGTCAACAAATCAAGAATAGGTTCCTATGGCATATTTCTTTAGAAATTCATAAGTAATTCAAAAATATGAAACAACTTGTGTTAGATTCCACATCAATTTGTCTTCAAGTGAAAATAAGGAAAAATACTCTTGTGCATCTAAAAGCCATCAAAAAGGTTGACCAACCCTTAAAAGGTTGCTTTATGAGCACATTACCTTACATGTAGTTTTGTTAGCATTGCTTGTTCGTGAAATTTTTGATGGTCTACACTCTACACCACTTTGAATTTCAAGTTTTGAATAGACTTTGACATTTTTTCACTACTTTCCTCCCAACGCGCTCCCTTCATGCTCCTTGTTTAAACTTGTATGCTTTCCAAAAATGGGGCTCTAAGCAAGATCTTCCCTACTTCCAAGACCTTTGCAAACCAATTCAATAAAATCTGACAAGAACCCTTGCTTAGCCTTTAGGTTTTCCCCAAGATCCCCTAAAATCTCTTATTGAAGACTCTTTATTAGTGTAGCTTTTGTTTTGTAGACCCACTTCACCAAGATGTGGTTGTGTTTATAGTTTCAAGATCCAAATCTTCCATCAAGAGGGATGGATACAATTTGTCACCACCTTTGTATAAGGTAAATCTTGAAAATAAAACTGGCATTTGAAAAAAAAAATTCAAAGTGGACCCCTCCAAAATAGAGATCATGCATTCAAACGGTCCTCCTTGGTACCTACACCTTGAGGATCCAACCGAACTCAAAGTTCATTTAAAAGTTTTGTGCCTAGATCATTGCTACCAATATACACCTTAAAAAATTGGTTAAATGTCACTCAATACATCAATCATGAGCAAAAACAATTTGAAATTTAATTTGAATCATCAATCCTAGCTACTATTCACACCCCAAATTCAAATTCAATCATGAAAGCATTCCAGTAGATATAGAAAAGACCATATTAAGTGTTGATTGGAATATCAAACAGTGAATGTTACAAGCAATAGGGAAAAAATTGAAATTTTTATAGTTAGTATTGCAATTGGCCTATACATCATGGCTTTCACCTCAAAAGCTAATCACAACTAGATGGTTGCAAAATAGAAAAAATACCCTTGGAGACAATCATTTTTGGAAGAAAAAAATTAGTTGAGCCTAAATTTTTTGTCTGAATTAATGCATTGGTCTTAAGAGGCTATTATTACTATTGCCTCGTAGAAGACCCTTCATGAAAGATCCTTGTTGATCTTGGTAGAGCAAAAAAACATTTAAATTTGTCTTCGTTTCCATCATCCTCCCATAGGCTATTATTACTATTGCCTCGTAGAAGACCCTTCACGAAAGATCCTTGTTGATCTTGGTAGAGTAAAAAACATTNAACATTTAAATTTGTCTTGGTTTCCATCATCCTCCCATAGGAATTGCTGATCTTTGATGCGAAAACTTTTAGGTCCCCATAGTTTTTAATGTGTGTAATTTTTTGGACACAAAGATTATGTAAGCCTGTATCTTTGAATCAAAAAATCAATGCCATCCGTTCTAAATTGATTCCAAAGGTAAATTATTCAAATTTCCATTGGTTGTTTGATGACTTCAAYGACCACTTGGTGCTTTAGTGGTTAAAAATGTAGATGTAGCACAATTGTGTTCCATATAAATTAAGATGAAGTTGAATGAAAGAGATAATTCTCTACATTATCCAAGTATAATCATTCAAAATTTCAGCACTGTATTTTATTCATTAATTATTTAGATGTAATAAGCAACATTATGATATTTTTTACTTCAAACTTTATTTTTTTTTGAACAAATGGAAAGAACCATTGCATTAAAATAAAGACCAAACTACACAACTCCCAAGCCACAAAGGCCGGCAAAATGAAGAGAACATAGCAAGAATGTCACGCAAAGGAGCCTAAATGAACAGACAAAGGGTAGGACCCCTCCCAGTCCAAATGATGCAATTATTGATCCTCTRGGCAGGCACCGGAGATTTCACCCAAGCACTGTCAAAAAGGGCCCAAATACGGTTAGAAGCTTATGGGTTCTGGCAAGCTCCGAGCTGAACTTGCATTTGAGCGGCTCAACTTGCATCAAGGAAGCCCTCCCAAATGACCTTTTGAAGGAGTTCGGGGGGCCATTGATCCTGAACAAAGACCGTGATGTTCCTAATGATCCTGATAACCTACAAGGAGGAGCCTCGGAGAAGCATCCACATGGTCCTGAGTTCCTTTAAACGATGAGGTATCAACGAGCCAAAGACACATTGCTAGAAGCTCAATCTTGCATGAGGGCCAACAATTTTTTACTGCAAACTTTAGAAGCAAACATAGGTTTTATTACAACGACTTAGAAGCTTATGATAATGATTTATCCTTATACAAATAAGCATCAACTATCAAATTTTTAATAAGACTTGATCTCAACAACAAAAAGATCAAAAATCCAAAATTCTAATYATTACATCATATTTTGTTTTTAAATATTGCAATAAAGTTTATAATATTTCTTTTTTGTCATTAAAGATATTATTTTCTCAATAATGACAATCACATATGAACAAATTGAAACCGAGTCTTTAAAGAATATTTTATAAGTCAATTTATTATAGATTTTAGATTGGAAGATTAAGGATTTCAAAGTCTACTTCTACCAATAATTTTGTATTTATACATCCTACTGTGTGGAATTTAGCTTATTCAATTATTCCAGTTGTTGAAAGTCTATTGGGAAGCATGCTTATATATAGAAAATACTTAATAAATACAAACTTGAAATTTGGAGTAATATATAAATCAAATTTTATTAAATACATTTGAATAAGAATTTCTAAAATCACATTGTATTTGCCGTGATATTGTGCAAATATAGTGTAATATACAATAATAAGCATATTTTTAATGAAATATTATTCATTAATGACAAATTTTGTAATTTCATTATATTTGAATATAAATTTTACTATTCACAAAGTACATATATACAATCAGACACCATATGGGTTAGAAGTCAAGTTGGTGGAAAATATTTTTTTTAAATAGATCTTAAATTTCTTGGAATATTATCTCAAAAMCCGGMAGAATCTTTGTATGGAAAAAAATAGCATTCCAAGAAAACTTTGTTGAAACTTATTCCATAAAAAMCATAATTATTTGACAAAGATGTACCAACCCWACCCTTCATTTACAATACATAAATTGTCACATTTACATAAAYAAAATCAAARTTCAACAAACTAAAATAGCCATATCAAYAAATCMTCATTAAATCAATCATTTRTTTAATATCAAATGATTAGTTCAACCTCTAAATGCCCGAGACACGAAATTTTGGTGATGAAAATACTTTGAAGTCAAATAAAACCTAATCAAGTTGCTAATTTTAGTAGTTTATATTTTTGCAAAATTCTTATGAAGTCTAGTTTTAGCATTAAAAAAATCTGATTTGGAAAATGATTGATTATGAGTTCTCTATTCAAGATTTTGTAAATGGGTGTTTATTGCAATCTTGATTGTCAGCAGTTTTAAGGGCTCTTGGAAATGAGCCTTAACCCCTAAAGGACCATTGTCCCTTTGGGGGACAAATGGGATTCAAGCAAGTACCTACGGTCTCAATTTTTGTCTTGATTTTTTGAAACTTTTTTTCAAGATAGAAAAACTGATTAGCTTTGTGGAAATATAATTTTTTTTTCAATCGGTGCCCGGGAACAAAAGTTATGCCCATATTAGCTCAAAACAGGGGAGAGGGGGCAACCAAAAAAAAGTTTTAAAAGTTTAATCTTAAATTTTTAAATTTTTTTTTCTCATAGATTATATTTTTGCCTACATAGAGAGATTTGATTCATTCCATTTGGATTTGTTATGAGAAAGTTACAGACAATCTTGTTTTTTGGGCAATCTAAGCATCTTTTTGAAGAAATAAGTTGAAGGATTTGTTTTTGAATGCAATTTTTACAATTTTCAAAAAAAAAGTTACACATGGTTTATTTTTCTTGCTAGAACAATCTCACCATTGGAATTAGTGCAATTTACTTCGATCTTGAAGATATTAATAATTTAGATTTTTCTTCTATCTTGTACCTACTTCTACTTAATAATTTTTTAAAGACTAAAATTTACGCTTTTTTAATTCTTTTAATTTTTTCCTAGACTCTCAACTGAATTCTCCACCGTAAAGATTTAAAGCTCAAAACTCTGTAGTGCAAAAAATTAAAGTTAAGAAGGTTGAAAGTCAAATAATCTAGTCGCGTAGTGTGCTAAAAAACTTGTTTTTTTCACTTTAATTGCAAGTATCTTGCAATCTGTGAGGTCAAAATTTTTGAAATTTTTACCACATGTTCTCATACTAATTAGGTATAAGATCATACGGTTAGATGTGCAAACAAAAAAATTCAATTTTTTTTACTCTTTGCTATAAAAATGGTAGTTTTGAGTGTTTTTTTGCCAAAGAAAGGCCTTGGTCCTTTAGGGGTTAAATACACTAGATCTTGGACAAAAAATCACACTAGAAATTCATTTGTATTAATTGTAGAGTAGATTTTGAGAAGCTGTAAATTGATTGCAGTTATTCTTGTTAGGCCCTTTAATCTCATTTTTTTTGGTGACCATCTAACTAGATTTGACATGTGAAAAAAGGACTGAAAGACTTCAAATCACTTTTGCAAATTTAACATCCTCATGATCAAGCATTATGATTTTTCAATCCATAAGTGCTATTGTTGTGTTTTCATTTTGTATGTGATCTTTAACATGTCTAGTTTGAATTTGTATAGTTACAATTCAAAAAACATTGATACAACTTATCAAAATGTTGGAGTTTTGTTCAATTTAAAGCAAATTCTCATAAGCTTAAAAAAGGCCTTGGGCATTTAGGGATTAATGTTGCCCTAGTAGTTGTTCATGAGTTCATCAATGGTATTAATAAACTAAACTAATTTTTTAATTGTTTCAAATATACATCTTTGAATTTTTAAGTGCATACAAATAAATGATCAAAAGTGATTATCTAAAATGTGGTAAATAACATCTGCTCCTTCTCGATGAAAAGTAGTTGTTTTAACCTACATCAAAAGATTGATTGGATTATTAAAATTAATTAGAATATATATAAATGTGGCAAAAATGGATTGAAAAAAAATTTAATTTCCATAAAAAAAATTTAATCTATAATCAAATTGATTTCATTTCCAAATATATTGCAAAACACATAATGATACAAGCAAAACTAAAATAAAGGGTAGAAAAATAATTGCAACCTCTTTTGCAAGTCGATGTCCCATGACATCAACTCCATGAAAAGTCTTGAGTGCAGAGTTAGTTGCACTACCTACAAAATTCATGAACTAGTAATATTGATTGTTTGTCATTAAAAACTTCTCAATAATTTCAATATCCATACACTCATAATTTTGGATTTATTATCCAAAATTCTAAAATTCTAAAACAAAACATTGATTTAATTTCACCAAAATGATATTTTGAATTTACTAAAAATTTATATCTTTTATTTCAATAAAATCTGAACTTAATTATGATAAAAAAAATCGCATAAAAGATGTCATAGCAAAGGTGTTCTACAAATAAATTTCATTTCAATCTTTTATTTCAATTAAATTTAATCTTTTGTTAGGCGAAGCATACAAAAGATTAAGTATTTAAGTGAAATAAAATATTAATAAAATGGAACTTTAGGATATTTCTTTAGTTTTAATTGTATAAAGGATATACTTTTCTTGAAAAACTTCAAACCATCAAATTATTTTATTAGAGAAAATRGATTTTTAAAGAATCATTGTTATAAATATATTCATTTGATAAAATCTTTTCTATCAACTGAATATTAATTTTGAAGATATATATATAAATCTCAAGCAAGAACACAAATTTTATAATTGTATAGTTATCACCATTGGAAAGCACAAAGAAGCAAATTATTTAAAGGAATTATATTCAAAAGATCTATTGTGTAATCAAACAAGTCTTCTAGATTTATGTTAGAGCTTAAATAGGCACTATATATTACTATAAATTTTGTATCAATATTATATATTTTCAATCTCCTTCAATTTCAAATATTTATCAATTCAAACATTGAATGTTCATAATTTAAAAAAAATACACAAGTTACATATTGACTATGAATTCACTACATGTTGAGTCATTTAGTGAATTAAAAAATAGATCCTACTAAGCTAGTTGCAATAATGTAAATCCGATGCACATTCAATTTTACACATTTTTCGAGCTACAGAAGTTATTTTCGTTACACTTCGGTCACACTCCTCCAAATTGAATGTATGAAGGAGCATGAAACTCAAAACAGAGATGGAAAAAATTGAGAATGGATCAATATCTTCAAACTTGACAGATATCTTCAAATTTGCTTGATAGATAGTTTTAGGGTTTGAGKTGATATTTATAAATAAGTGTTACAAGGCATATCAATTAGCATAAAGATTTTRGTTACAAACAATGAATGATCACCGAATCTCCAAGCTTCAATTTGAATTGTTCTGCAGCAAATCTCCAATTTTCAACACTATATACAACCAAACATAATGTGAATTTGGAGAAGAGATATCCTTTGGTTATATAACAACTAATAATTAATTCATTACATTCATTAAAAAATTTGTTTTTTCTTTTCTAAACTTTGAAATAGTGCTCAATAAAACAATTGTTCTTTAGAGCCTTTGTTTATGCCAATAAAAGACATGTAGTTATTTTCATCTAGCAAATACCAACTAAAACAATATTTTATCAAAAACTAAAAATACTTCTTTTTAATTGTGATTTCTCTTCAAATTTTGTTTTTGATATTAAACTATAAAAATGATAGAAAATGAAACTTTCATTGACATGAAAAAAYCCTAAAAACCAAGTAATCATAGATTAGTAAATGACTTGTATAATGGTTTTTGAAAATTTGAAAACCATTTRTAATATGTATTTTGTCATGGATCTAAATTAAATGGCTAAAAAAAATTGAGTCAAAGCTCTATAATATTTATATAATTGGCATATTTCAAAATGTTTGAGATAATATAAAGGATGATTATAAATGGCTTAACAAAATTTCAAGTTTTATTATTCCCTTATTATTTCTGAAAAGTATTGTCCAATCAATGAAAGTATGAATTTCATTGCATTATTTCAAAGAAAACTATATACTTGAATTTTGGAGTAAAGACCTAATCTTTGAAATTGAAATCTAGTCCTTTTTTTTTGTCTTTCAAAACAAACTCATATAAATTTTGACTTCATTAAAAAAACACTTTAGAATATTTAGAGATTCCATTTTATTGTACTCAAATTTCATTGATTTTGATTAAGTTCAACTTAGATTTGTACACTTTAAAAATACATTCATTATAATTACCACCATACCTTCCAACTATGCCATTAACAAGTACTACAAGATGTTCTGGGTGTGCGCCAGATGCAACTCCAATGGTGAAGTGATTTTTTGAATTGGAAGAATGCATCAATGCCATAATCACTTCTTTGAACACTCCAAGATCTAAACAATATTTTTTTGTGTCTAATTTTGCAATCTACATAGCAAATTCAAAAATCTTAATTTAATTTATAAAAAAAATGATGATTGCATTTGTGGTAAAAATGTAATGCATCCATTTTAGATTTTTGTGAAGACATAAGTGGTGTTTATTTCCGTGCAAAATTCACTTCTCATCACTTTGCATTCTCACTCTACCTTAGAGCTCCCTAATGTCTCTTCATTATCATCCACACCATCATCCAATCTTGTATATTCACCAAATTTATGTCATGCATCATTTAAATTTGGTTCTAAGGATTTTAAGCAATTGATGTTGTATCAAATTTTTTTCAGTTTGGTATTTTAGGCATTTGCACCTAATATTTATTTAAGTATGATTTAGTTGAATTTAATTTAGGATTGTAGGCTTACCAAATTGTAGAATTTATAATTTTAGACAATTAAAACATTGTGTTCAATGTGCATGGTGATTCTTTTTAAATTTTTGCGAACGTTTTTTGTAACCTTGCTAGTTGCCGATTATTAGGAGGTGTTCACATAATTTGGATATGCAAATAAGCTATGGAGATTCCTAGGTACAGTTGTGCTTGAAGATACCTTCCGTTTTAAGTGGTTGTTAACAATCTTGTTGAAGCAAAGCAACTATGGTGGACATTAATTTCAAGTCCTTCTCTCCTTCACTATTGCATTTGATCTTGCTTCAATTTTCTATAAACACCTTCCTTGTCTCATAATTTTTAAAGATCTTTCTATAATGTAGATTCTGAATGTTTGGTCCTCAAGTTTAAGGATTTCACTTCGACTTTTGAAGTGTGAAACTTTGTAGATTGTTTGATCTTTGTTTTTTTCATGGTCAATATTTTCTTTTCTTTGAGAATGCAATGATGCCCCAAATACCACTTGAACACTCTAAGATCAAGAACAAAATAAGCAAAGTTTTCTTTCAAATTGACATTGCACCTCCCCCAATTTTATTGATGAAGGTACCTCAATAAACGTATTATTCAAATTGAAATCCAAAAAATTGTTCTAATTCTCTCATGTTCAAAAGTTAGATATTTAGATTTTAGCACTTCTCTATAAAATCAGCCATTACAAAATTAGCTAAATCAAAATTTGTTGAGATGTGAATTGAAGTTGTCTAACTTCACACTAGGGCCGTCCAAGTCGAGAGGCCGTTGGATTGCATGTAAGGTTGGTACACTCAAAATTGCCACAAATTGATATTGAGCCTAGTTACTATTATTAGACTCGTCATATTTTCATATTCTCTTGTTGGCAAGTGAAAGGAGATTTCAATGCATCAAAGAATGCAACATTTGAATACAATATGAAAAAGTTAGGAAGGGTCAAAGATTGGTTCCAAAAGCGTTTCTTCCACATATGTACATAAATGATTTTGGAGATGCACAAAGTTTGAATATGAAGAGGGCGGTTTTCAAGGGCAATGTTGGGGGGCCTACCTTAATGCTTGAACGTCGAGGCAAACATTTTGCATATGATGGATAACAAAGAATCAATTTGTATAGGACAGAAGTGCAGCTATTCATTCTCGGAATTTTGTATAGAAAAGAGAGACCTTCTACAATACTTTGGGATTATTTTAAACTGGTGATTCCCAAGGTATCAAAATAGACGATTTCCATGGTTACGAGTCCATCCTTTTAAGGGTGAACCCTTTAAAGATGACAAAGACATTTTTGAGTTCTTTGGATGACAAAAATTAACTACAGTGGATGCAAAAAAAGTATTTTTCATCCTTTTTTTTGGATAAATGTGAAAGTAGGGATGTGCTTTGGCATGGAAAGCACAAAATAGTGTCATTGAATGTATTGTCATTTTTAGGTGCTGTAAATTGTAACACAAAGCCACGGAAATTCATATCCATGCAAACAGATCCCCTTATGCCCATCATCAAATTTTTAGGTGTTGTAGCAAATTTTTAGGTGTTGTTGTTATTTTCAGATGTTGCACGATTTAACTTCCCACCATCTAACACTCGGCGGTCCACAATCGACAACTCGCCTATTTCCAGCGGTAATAGGTCCGTCCTTTAATCCCTAAACGCCTGAACAACCATTTTTTGGTGCCCAACTTTAGGCAGAATTTTCGGGCGGAAAAAAACTTTTTTTCAATTTTTTTTGAAAAGATTGGACTTTCTTTCAACATTTATATTCAAAACTAAGACCGCTACAGTAAAAATAAAATAATATTTGAAATAGCACAAAGTGTTTAAAATTTGCCTAGTGTTGAAAAACTTACTATTTGAGGAAAGTGTTGGTGTTTTCATTATTAGGTCTCCTGCATCTTTTTACAAATCATTAGAAGCCACAATTTTGACCAATCGAAAAAATTTCAAATGCTAAAGATAGAAATCGTATTTTTGGTGAATTTTTTAGTTATATCTTTAAAATTCATTTGGAGATACTTTTATAGTTTTAACTGCACGAATATTTTCTACTTTATTTGCTTACATTATCTTTGATGCAAACTTTAAAAAAGTTATAAAAGTTATATTTTATAACTCATTTGTGTTTTGCCCAAACCCCTTAGGTTTTTAGAGCATCGCCATGGCTACACGCCCAAAAAGGGAGCCAAACAAGGAATATTTGTTGTTTGGCGTCCCTTTTAGAAGAAGACGTTTTGCATGAAGAGGCATGGCCCCATTGGGAGACTGGCCAAGTGGTCAAATATCCACTCCATGCTATTATTTTATTATATTGAGAAGAATTTATTCCACTTTTGATTGATAAAGGTAAAGTCAAAAGACTTTTAAATTGCTTAGCAAGCTGCACCCAAGAATCACTATTTGCCTTGCCATCTTCACTTTTTGAAGTGTCTCGTCATTCTTTTTTGCTTGGCGTGCGTGCCATGGGGCAATTTCCTAGACACGGCCTAGCCATTGCCCATGTTGAGGCCCATTGGCGCCTTGCAGTGGGCATGCTCTTAGAGGTAAGGGTTAACCCTTGAAAAGCAGCAGCGGACGTTTTGTGTCCTCTGGATGTTAGAGAATCAAACTATGTAGAACAAAAATGCAACTTTTCATCCACAGTATTAGGAGTGGAAAGGGAAAATCTTTTCTAGTACTTTGACTCCAATGAGTATATTTGACTTTTCAAAGTAGATGGTGTCACACGGTATCAAAAATGCATGATTTCCACAGCCACCGGCCCGTCCTTCAATGGTTAACCCTTAAATAACGGACTTATCACTATGGGTAAAGACAGGGAGCAATATGTAGTGCTTGACTAAGGAGAAAAACATTGTTCACGCACATGATTAGCTTTGGAAAAATTGTACAAACCAATACCGGATGCTACCCATTCAAAAATTGCGAGAAAGATAGTGTAGCACAAAACACTTTCATGTGAAAATCTTTTCTATCTTCATAGAATTAGGGCTACTTGAAAATATGGAAGCATTTAAAGACACTAAATTTGACTTCCCATGATGATTGACATATGTGTGGTCACTTTCACAATCAGAATGGATGGAAATTGACAAGTATCCACTCACCATATGAGTTTTTGGTCATCCACAGGACACAAAACGTCCGCAGCGGCGTTCAAGAGTTCAGCTTTTGCTCTGGCGGGAAAAACAATGTTTGCTACGACTGTTTGTCAGCTCTTGAATGTATTTTCTGCATCCTTCAACTTCTAAACCTCCGCCGGGAATCTGAATGCGCCGTGCATTTCCTGGGCGGATTGTTTTTCTACAAACCTTTGTTCGCAGAGAAAGCCGTTGTAACCAGGGATTGATGGATGATCTACACAGCGACTAGAGAACTTACGATCAAGATTACAGGTTCCTCAACCATTTCCTGCCGATGTGATGTACAATTTTTGCAAAGTTAGGTCGGCGTTGCAACTTTTGTGCCATGTTTGTTTTGTGTGTCATGTTTTTCTGCGGTGAAATTGAAATTCAGGAGAGGCGTTGTTTTTCAGAGAGTTGAGTGTATCGCGCTTTACTTGAAGTATTCGACATCGAGTGAGGAACAATTCGATGGATTGGTGCGGTGCCTCGAGGCTCGCAGWTTTTTTACATGAATTGCTTTATTGTGCGGGCTCACGATGATAAAGATTTTTTGCCATCAGCTGTTCGGAGGTGTCCTCACTCCTCAGTAATCGGATACGTGAATAAGCGATGGAGGTTTCCAGGCATTACTGTGTTCGAGAGTATCGTCCATTTTAAGGGGTTGCATTGAAGCAGAGAAAGCGGAGCAGCTATGGCGGACATTCATGTACCTCTCTGCTCCATTATTGCTTTTGATCCTTCGTCGATTAGGTATGGACACCTTCTTCTTCGTGCAGTTCTCAAAGTTTTGTTAAGCGGTCTTTGAAGTGCGCGATTTTCATGTTCAGGCATTTCAACTTAGGTTTTGAAGTATGTTGATCGTTCGATCCTTCTTTGTTCACGGTGTCTGTTTTATTTTTATCTAATTAAGCTCGTTTTCTTGAATATCGGAATGAATCTGTATCTTTCAATTTCAGATTTGGCATCATAAGGTAACCACCTAAAAGAAGCGCTGAGGGCAGGTTCAGTATTATTAGAACGATGAAATTTTTGTATATTATTGTAAGCAAATGAAAGAGGATTCTAATGCCAAAGAATGTGATATTTGGATACCGTATGCAAAATTCAAATGTTTTTTTCAAAATTGTACCGGTACCTGACCTAAAATCAACACAAGTTCTGATGCTGAGGTGGTCTGCATTCTCAAAATCAACATGAACTCATGGTGCAAGATTTTAGGCTATTGCATTTAGGAATTGACGCAATTAGATACCTCTACCTTACTCTCATATCGGCATGGGTATTTCTATGTGATGCTAAATTTATTTATTATAGCCTCCATGCAGCTGTTTAGTAAAAGAAGTCGTAGACGTTTTGAGTTCTGGAAGATCTCCCAGTGCGCCGTTTGATTATCTTTGCAACTGCACTATTGATGCCAAGTTTGTTGCACGGAAAATTGACCACAAGTTTTTCTCGGCAGTTACAGAGTATGTGGGTCTTGCGAACAAGTACTACCAGCGGAAATCAGTGGCCATGATCAGAATATTCACCCTTGTGTGAGATGCAGACGGCGGCCACGAAATCCAACTTCACCAATAACCAAGCACTTGTACAAATTGCTGGTAAATTGATCCCTCAACTTGTACTAAACCATCTTCAGTCTATTTGCCGAGTAAGAAATTACTTATATCTTCCTTGCTCTGCAACTAGCTCGGGAAGTTCTCTTCGAAGTAATGGACATATTTTCTCTTGCAGATGTCAATTGTAACAGACCAATGCGCCATCATGGTGGTGGTTTTTGACCGAGCAGCTAGGATTCTGTTCGGCTGCTCTGCGGACGAATTTCTTCGGTTCCTCTCACAGAATGTCTCCGCAGGTTAGCGAGAATACATTGAGAAACTGACATTGTTGTCGTTATTGGTTGGTGTATATTATTTTCATTTGATTGTTGGCATCTATTCTAGAGACTACGAGAAGATTTGTGGGTTATGAGATTAGATTATTAGGTGAGCTCAAGTGTGAATCCGAGGTTGCTGCATCATGTGAAGCTGAGGGGGGTTGGCGATTCTCCCTCGTTGTTTGCATATGTACGTTTCACCAAGTAACAATGTTTGTCTATTTGACGCAGTGGAGATGGCAAGCAAGGTGCTAGAAGGTGAGATGCTGTCATTAGTGTTGCGACCTCCAAAGGGCGGCTATGGGCAGCACTTACGAGCAGTTTCAATTGTCCCACTTTCTAGCTCATTCCAACCAGTCATGACTATCCTGCCTCAACTCTATGCATCTGGTCGGTTCTAGATTGAAAGACGTATCACGTCTTAGACTCCTTATTATATTTGCTTCTATTGGCATTTGAAATAGTCGATAATCTCAAAAATCAGGAGTGCCATAGACCAGAAAAAAGTTTTGTCCACTTGAGATTAACTCCATCTAATCATTTCCAGTTATCGTGATGCTAGTCGGAACTAGTTATAGACAATACTAGAATTTAGTACTTCTGCCTGGTGATACACACGTGCCGACACAAACATCTGGGTGACGAAGTGAAGACTCCTGGACCTACTTGAAATGGAGATTGTGACTGCAAGATTTTCATGTTCACCCTGCAAAGTTGCAGAAGCAAAATGTGGCTAGAAGTTCTTGGGTCATGCAATCTTGTAACTTACACCGCATTGTTAAATGTTTGTCTACATGAATTGAGATATTCAATTTCATAATGATATATTTTACTAATAAAAATATGATAGAATAGAATTATATTGATAATCAAACTAACCAACAATCATCTAATTTACCAAACTTAAGGACAAATATTACAGACAAATCAAGATTGAATGATTGATAGATATTTATTTCTTGGAGAATAGAAGGAAGTAATAATAAAGATTTTATCATTCAAACTATTATTTGTAGATATTTAGAATTTATAAATATATCTAAAATAATCATTAAAACAACATATTTTTAGCTATGCTAGAAATTTCCTTAATATCTATAATATATGTCAGTTTTCAAATGCATGTAATGAAATAGATTTATTATTCTAAATGTTAATAAACATAAATAAGATACTAACCTGAAACATTCCAATTTCTTGATTATATTTTGATTCYGGTAATGTAAGATGAACAATCATATGAAATACATAGGAGGGTGGAAAAGCATGTGCAGTCATTACTTCTTTGTYAGGAAAATATCCCTTTGCTTTGCCCATTATTTGTTGAGGTAAAAGATTTACCGTAGCACTTGGATGGTCTTTTGTGTAATCAAAATTTAAAACTTCCCGRATTASAACTTGACCTTGTATAAACCTATTAACAAGATAGAAATCCAAATMAAAAATATTGGGAAGTAATAAAGAACCAAAAACAACAAGAATGTATGTCTTACTAGCACATCCACAACCAAAATATCCTTGAGCTTTGTTGCATCTATTTTGAAAAATTTCTAATAATTTTGATCTTATATTTCCAATACCCATTATTGCCAAGTTGTTAAGCTTCTTGAAAGCTTTAAAAATTCCCCTCCAAAAGACCTTGAATAAATACAAGAAAAATAAAAMCAATTTCACTACTAATTTAAATGGATACATAAGTATTCCAAAAACAATTTGGACTGGCCACAAAACTATTTGATGTGTGAATATGTTTTTGCAAGAAGAAACTTTTGGATTACTATTAAACAATATTTTTTCTTTGCAACATTCTTTATTCAAATTCATTGTTTGTACAACTTCCAAAGTCCTATCATTTTCATTTTCAAATCTTTTATTATTTGWGTCAAAGTTTTTAGTATGTAATTCTTYAAGTCTTCTGTTTTTTGGAATTAGTTTTTTTTCTTCAACAATTTCCACTTCTTTTGAATGGTATCTAGATTCTTTTTGTATGATGCTWGTTGTACTTTCTTCTTTTATTGGCTCAGGTGACTTACATGTAGGAGTTGTTATAGCTGACTTGTATAAAGGAGTCATATCTGTAGAATTGTAGATAGATGAACTCCTTAAAAGTAAAGTAGGACATATTTTGGGGGAATTAGTATCAGCTTCATTTGTTGTATATTTAAATCGCTTGTCAAAAGAACTATGTGCAACAGGTGAAAAATTAGCAATAGGATTTGAACTCATATTTGAATTATGCAAACAACTTTCATTACTACTGTTGGTAGTGCTACTGGTGGGCTCACTTTCAAATTTTGTTCCATATAATAGGTTATCATTGACATGACATATTGTAGTAGAAGGTGTTGAAAAATTTAATGGCGGTGAATTTGGCCTCGACAAGCCTTGTCCATATTTTGTTTTTGAAGAATCRAAATCTACATTTGAATACAAGGTTGTTTCCAAAATGTCCAAGAAAAAAACTTTAGTTAAATATGTTTCACTAGATCAAAAACGATTTTTAAGTTTACTTATATGTAGTTTACTTTTTTAACCAACCGTGCTAGTATGTGAGCCCAAGAATGCGAGCTTGTGAGCATTGAGCCTACAATATAGGTACATATAATATAGATACCACACACTATAGAAGGTGTATGTATCATAAACACCTATAATATAGGTATTTGTAACATATATATCCTATAATCATAGACGGTTTCTATAGTGTATACACCTATTATATAGATGTGTAGTATTCTAGGCTCATAGGCTCACACTTCTATGCTCACATAATAGCAACCCTCCTTTTTTAACTTATTAAATAGATTTCAAATTTTTCAAATTTTTGTATAAAAAATTAATGTACATTAGTTTTCAATTTTATTTATTTCAATTCATGTTAGCCTTTGTTATATATATATATTTATTTGGTAAAATTATGCTAATAATGAAGTTTACTTTAAATGTTAAAAAAAACTTACCTTCACTTTTTCTATGAATTATATTGTGATTATGTAATGTTGAAGTTGTATGTGTTACTTTAGATGATGTGTCATCTTGGTTTTCCTTGCTACAAGATGTAACTATTTCATTTTGAACTTCTACAATATTGGGTTGATTTTCATTTAAGTTTAATGAAGACTTATCTCCTAAATTGTAATAGGTACATTTTGGAGGTGAAASTATATTATTCTCATTTCTTTGAACAATCAATCTTAAACCATGATGTGTATTATATAATTGACTATCATTAGAATGACAACTTGCATTAGTTAATGATATGTTATTTTGTTCCAAATCTTGTGGTGCTTTATAAATATGWGCATTTGAAGATATTCCATAATTTGAATCTAATTTTTCTTCATCTGTATTTTTGCACATTAAATCACGCTCATCATTGTATGCATTTGTTGTTGTTTTAGGAAGTCCTATTACATTTTCTTGTTGCTCGTCATTTTGAGATTTGGTTGGTTTAGGTTGTTCTCTTGGTTCACTATAGGCTAAATTATTTGATTCATTTTTAGATGTATTAACCTCAATGCTTTGTGATGGTGAAGTTACTCTACTACCATTTCTTTTTGCAAGTATTTCTAAAATGCGTTGAGTACCAAAGAGAATGCTCTCATTGGGATAACAACCTAAATTTGTTGGTGATGAGCATTTTGATTTTGAGTCTTCTTTGGATTTATGAAATTTTGATTTTGATACAAAAATTCCATTATTTTAGCATAACATCTTTGTTTAAAGATTTTATTTCACTTTTTTTAATTGGGTTATTTTTCCATCTCATCTCTTGATCTATTATTATAATTTTTGTTCAATCAAGTGTCACTAAATTAATCAACTCCACTTGAATAAATTGGAAAACATCACAAAAATTTCAAATTTTTCTCAAATGTAATGCATGTGGTATTTTTTGCATAAAATTGTTTGAAATCAATTGAGTATCTTGATATTTAAATCAAGTTGATCAAATAAACAATTTTTATACAACATCGAAGTGCTTTTATTTATTATCAATGGCACATATGCCGCTTACTAATGACTATTTGTAAACAAATTTTTCCTAGGGTTTTAACAGAATACAYAATAATTTTCTACTTCACACAAAATCAAATGTTTGAAGCATTCAACTTTGTACATTATATGTTTTAAATTGAACCATAAAAAAAATATAGATTTATGGTCATCAAATTTGAATTTTGAATGAATTAGGATTTAGCTTTTATTCTAAAGAAACGAAATTAAGCTTCATCAAAACTAAAATAATAAAGAACATGTTTTGGAATTTTTGTGAAGCATAATATTTTATGCGAATCAATATCAAATTCTTTTCCATATAAATTCATTTGAAATATCAAGGCTTAGTTTAAAAATTCAAGCCAAATATTTTTTTAATTTTAAAAATTGAATGTAATATTTAGAAATAAATATAATTATTTAAAATTCCAAGAAAATCATCAAAATCCTTAACTTGTGATTCTAATTTTTACATTTGATATGATGAATATCATATTGATGAACTTTCATTTTTTTTCAATTTTCAATTCATTTTTCAATTTAATTACTTTAAATCTTAAAGACATTCAAATAATTTTATAAAGTAATTATTTTCATTGGTTGAATTAAAATTTTCAACAATGTTTTGATTTAAGATCTTATAGATCATTGTATATTCTACTTCTTTTAGAAGTCTTTCTAAAATATATTAATTAATAATATATCAATGTTCTTAAAATTGAAATATTAACAAACATTATAAATCTTGAAATAAATATAGAAACTTAGTTTAAATCCCCGTACAATTTTGTGCATTTATTTATATTTATGATGTATAGTTAATTGATCAAATACCAAAATTCAATAGTAATTTTTTCTTCAATTGGTTTAACTTAGGTTTTAAAAAATTTACTTTCGACTTTAAATGATTGTAAATCTAAATAATTATGTATATACACAAATTTATAAATTGCAAGCTTCTAAAATTTATAAACTTATAAGTTAGCATACATACATGTTTAATATAAAAATTAGTTGTTAAAATCCAATTTTCAAGTCAAATTATATAATTGCAAACAATTTAATTTGATCAGAATTATTTTTTTGACAATAAACAATTTAATCATGATAAATCAAATGCATGTGTAAAATTTTGTATCTTGTAATTAAGACGGTATAAAAATGGGTATCCCTACTTTAGGACAAAATTACTTTCTAATTATTATTTCAATTTCTTCCAAATCATTCAATTTGTATACAATAAAGTATTTAGATATCCAAAGATTTACAAAAATATATTTTAAAGGTTACTAATAGACTATTGCAAGTGTTTTCTAACACCTTCACAAAAGAAAATCCAAATTTGATTATTTAGTGTTATCATAATGTGGGATTTGATGTGGAACTCTAAATGAATGAACTTGTGTTGTATATTGATTATCCATACCTAAAAATTTCTTAAAAAGGTAATTTGAAACTAATGGGATGAGAGTCCATTGTTCATTTGTACATTTCCTGGTAAGGCCTATGTACTTGTCTATGGATAATATTGATACTTTAAAAATAATATTGGATGTCACAAGTTTTTTTATTTTTGAATGTCATGAGTGTCAAGTTCAAAATTAAATTATTTTTTCTCCTTGTCACATATTCTACAATTTAATACATGATTTCATTTTTTAAATTGTTATTTAAATCATAAGATTCACAAACCATCTTATTATACAAATGAAATGCAATAATAGTATTTTGATTTTGCCCTCAATATGAAAGTAGCAAAATTTGATTGCATGGTTGGATCCTAAATCCCTCGCTTAACCCCTAAATGCTCAAAATGCGGTATTTACTCTCCAACCCATCAATTTCGAGCAGCCACTACAAATGAATACAGCCATTACCATTTTTCTTTTAAATTTTCATAAAACATGTGTCCAAGGAGTAGATTTAAGGCCTAACAATTTTCATAACTTTTGACTACATAGTTAAAAAGTTATTGTATGATATGTGGTTTTTATTACTCGGCGAGCAACCCGGGTAGCAAAAAAAACTTCTTTGCACTTAAAAGAACTTATTTTTTAAAATAAAAATTTGAAATTGGTCCTTTAGATTTATATCTAAGTAGAAAGTTTTGAATCATTCTATTTTGATCATTGAGTCAAAAGTTATGAGGAGTTTTAGTTTGGAGTAGTTTGCGGGTAGTTATAGAATCTCTACTATACAAAAAAGTTTGAAATCCATTATTTAATTCATTTTATAATTTTTTTGGAAATAAATAGAAACAATAGGTGTAAATTTTTAATTACAACATTTTAACCATTGGGATTAGCATTTTCAATTTCATAAATAAATTGTTTACACTTTAGTATCTTGAGTCATTTTCTACTGTTTTCTACTTACTTTTTTTTCTTTATACGTTGTACAGTTCCAAATGATTTGAAATTTCTCAAGAATGTAACCACCATTTGGAGCATTTTTTCATACAAATGTGACCTTGTGAAGTGCAATTGCTTGTATTTTTTGCAGGGCTAAAAAAATGATTTTTGTCAATTCAAATGCTAATATCTTGCAATCTACAAGGTGGAAAATTTTGAAATTTTTTCCACATCTTTTCAAACTAGTGTTTTACAGGATCCTATAGTTACATGTGTCAAAAAATGTTTTTTTCTACAATTTAGTACTTGTATTACAAATGGCACTTTTGGAGCGTTTTTGATGAAAACATAGTCAAAACCATTTAGGGGTTAATTGACCAACCTCATTGCATCAATTCAAGGTATGTGATTGTGTGAATTTTACAGACACTACTCAAAATGAAAGGACAATATTCAAAAGTAGGAACCCCTATTTAATTAATTATGGACTTATCCATTAATTATGGACATTCTCTGTAATTGAAAATGTATTGGCTAGCAACCAATAGTTGTCTATTTTTTTACTTTTTATAAATTTTATTTAATCCAAAATGATGCTTTTGATTCATTTTAATTCAAAAGTCCACAATTGGACCATGTATGTATTATAATTTCATCATTCATCTATCGATGCKATATTAATTTTGGACTATTGATTGTTCATAATTAAGTAACTAGGGGTTTAGGAGGAGGGGACTTCAAGAGTGTAAATGGTTTTTAAAGGGCAAAAATTATAGTGATTATAAAAAAGAATGTTGAAGACTATATTTTTTTAAAGATTTATAAGGAAGTAGGCACATTTGAATAGATAAGGATTTTTTTTATTGTTTTTGATCTTATCAAGAAATAAATAGGGTCATATAAAATATTAATGGATTTACAAGGGTGACATTAGTTGGAAGAGATGTGAACATCCTTATGCTTTACATGGATTTTGCCAATCACATGTATTAAAAGGAACCTTTTTTTTCCCTAGACAAACGGTTATGTGGCCTTTCTTTCAAGAATGTTTTGAGTTTCTTGGCTCCTACATTTTGGAGGCTTGAATTGAAAGAGGCCAGTTTTGAATATGCAATTTTGGATATGTAATTTTTGTATTCAATTTTTATTGATTCTGGCTTTGCACAACTTATAAAATGAGGTTTTGGAAATACTGTGGCTAAGTTGTGCAAGACCTTGATTATAGTCTTATATTTTTTTAACACATTTACCCTTTTTTTTCTATGGGATCGAAGCTATTCATTCTTTTATAATAAATTGGGCACTTAATTGCCTAAAAAAAATCCTTGCTATACGGATAAAGTCAGTACCTCCTTATCAAATGTTTTTTTCCAGCAAATAAGATTGGGCAAATGCTAAAGATACTTTTTTTCAAAATAAAACTTTTTTTATTTAAGAAAAATTAAATTTCGTAGAACTTTTTTCATCTATTTTTAGAATTATTTTCTATCAATCTTATTTTACAAATATAATACTGAATTTAAACAATCGTTAACTACAAAAGTAGAAATCAATTGTCCTATTCCAAAGACATGTAATTGTTAGATTTGGGATCATAGAATTTTTACACAAAAGATATATAATATTTTCTTTAAGAAAAATGTGAATTCAAAGATGTTCTTCATGTACAATCAGGTATTGAAACCTTACGAATTTTTGCCTCCGCAGTGAATACAATTTCAGGCTGTCAACTTTGACACCCTCTCGAGGGTTGAAAAATTGATTTTTTTCAATGAACTGTTTCTTACAAGATCATCTACATGTTAGTAACATCTGTGCCCAATTTCAAGGCCAAAAGATTTAGACAAAAAAAGATATTCAAAATCTACCAACATGTGTAGGTGTGAGAAAAATTTCACTGCTCCCAACTTTGACACCCTCCCAAGGGCTGAATTTTTTTTTATTTTGATATGAAATGTTTTACATGGGATTGAATCTATGATGATAACAAGTATGCCAAATTTCAAGTTCAAAAGATTTTTTCAACTAAAGTGATTGGAAATCTACCAATTGGTGTCACTGTAAGAGACAATTTCATTGCTTCCAACTTTGACACCCTCTCAAGGGTAGAGAAATTGGTTTTCTACCATGAAATTTTTTTGACAAGATTGCGTCTATGTTGATAACATATGTGCCAGATTTCAAGTTCAAAAGATTTTCCGAACAAAAGTTATTGTAAATCTACCAACAAGTGTAGTTATGAAAATGATTTTTTCAACCCTTTGTGTAGTGTCATTTTGTGGGTCAAAGTTTGAAACGGATGTAAAATATCATTCTCRTAACTATACATGTTGGTAGGTTTCCAATAAATTTTGTTGGACAAATCCTTTGAACTTAAAATTTAACAAGCATCTTATTAACATAGAGATGATCTCATACCAAAAATTTCATGGTAAATAAACAAATTTTGAGCCTTTGGGACGGTGTCAAAGTTGGCAATAGTGAAATCATTCTCATAACTACACTTGTTGGTAGATTTACAATAACTTTTGTTCAGCAAATCTTTTGAACTTGAAATCTCGCGCATATGTTATCGACATAGATGCAATCTTGTCAAAAAAATTTCATGGTAGAAAACCAATTTCTCTACCCTTGAGAGGGTGTCAAAGTTGGAAGCAATGAAATTGTCTCTTACAGTGACACCAATTGGTAGATTTCCAATCACTTTAGTTGAAAAAATCTTTTGAACTTGAAATTTGGCATACTTGTTATCGTCATAGATTCAATCCCATGTAAAACATTTCATATCAAAATAAAAAAAAATTTCAGCCCTTGGGAGGGTGTCAAAGTTGGGAGCAGTGAAATTTTTCTCACACCTACACTTGTTGGTAGATTTTGAATATCTTTTTTTGTGTAAATCTTTTGGCCTTGAAATTTGGAACGGATGTTACTAACATGTAGATGATCTTGCAAAAAAAAATTTCATTGAAAAAAACAAACTAAGGTATAAGCACCTATTTTAGACAATATCTAAATATTAACCCCTAAAATGTGAGCATGAATGGTAAAAGAAGGCATGTTAAAYTGTTAATGAAGAATGCATTCAAAAATGTTGTTAAACATGTGACYATGTCTTTATGTGAATCCACCATTATGTATGATTTTCAACATAAATAGTGTTTGCTTTGAAGCTTATTCCACTATCAATTATCAATGTTATCTAGTCTACTGGACTTTAAAAAAATAAATATCTTTCCATTTTAAGCCGAATTTTCTGACATCCAGTTGAAAATTCCTTGTTGGCTACGTGCCAAAAGAATAAACTATATTTCTTCATCCAAATCCATTCACTTTTTTTAATGCAATATGTGATGACTATGGAAGCACATAATTTATATACACTCTGTTTTGGTTTCAAACAATACTCTCCATAAATCKCACCTAAAACTAATGATTTAATTGGAAAGAGTCAAGAGCATTGGAAAACCCAAATGGTAGTAATGCATGGTATAGAATGAAGGGTGTTTTGAAGGAATTGTCTCATTGAACAATCTATAATAGACTTTTCTAGGACATTGCCTAAAAGTTTGTGAAAAACTGGAAAAGGTGCTACCAATGACAAGGACATCAAAGCGTGACAATGAGAAACAATTTTTTTTCTATAATTCCCTATTTCGAGAAAAATTTCAAGAAAAATTGGTAAAGAGCTTTGGCGACATACGGAAAACCCAATTATGTGACCAATCCCACTCARTACACATTCAAAACCTAATTGAGGTCCATAATCCTTGAGGTGGTTTAAGAAGCGACGACAGACGTGGAAGCACGGCACATGGCGGCCGCGGCCGGCAACAGTTCGATGCAGCCGCCTTGGACCCAGCTTCCCACCTTCTGAGCACCAGCCATGTTGTGAGAAATCTTCGCAGCGTGGAAGCGATCGTCGGTGCTATCTATGATCACCAAATTTCGGAATACACTCTTTTCAATCCTTAGGCAACCGAAAGAAGAAGAAAGTTTCGATTGAACGTCGCATTCGTGAAGACATGAGCTTCTCAATGGAGTGAGAATCCATTTCTTGTTATTCTTGTTAGTCTCATTTTCTGTGGAGATGGTGTGAGCGCGCGAATTTAGGGTTTGAAGGGTTTGGTACGGAGGTGATTGATTCGACCGTGGAGGAAGCAGATTTGGAAAGAGCTTCTCGCTTGTGTCAGAATTCATTTCTCGTAATTCTTGTTGGCCYCATTTTCTCTGGCGATCGTGTGAGTGCGCGAATGTAGGGTTTCAAGATTTTGGAGCGAAGGTTGATTGATGCGACCTTCGAGGGAGTGGATTTGTGAGGAGTCATATGGTGGAGGTGGCATTAGGTTGCGAGAGCGAGGTTGGAGTCCAGAAAGGTGCGATGCGGAGTAAGGGTCTCGGGAACAAGATTGACGATTCCTGGAAACCGCCTGTCGGGGATGTGTTTGTTCAGCTGAACGATGAGGTTTTGCTCAACATCTTGCGGCGCTTATCGCCCGCCCCGCACTACGCTGTCGTTTGCAAGCGGTGGATGCGGTTGCACGGAACCCTAAGGCAGTCGATCAAAGTGCAGGATTGGACATTTTTGGAGAGCGGGCGGATTTGTTCTCGTTTTCCGAATCTTACTGATGTAGACTTGTCGCTCGCTTGTATCGTCGCCCCGCAGGCAGGCAAAACCGGTTCCGCCATTCTTCTGACGCACCAGGGCCTCACTGTCCAGCTGAGAAACGATGCCGTGGACCCGGCGTCGATCGAGCGATGCATCGAGGAGCAGCAACTCTCTCCCGCGAAGCTCGACAGAGGGTTGAAGCTCCTCGCTGATGCGTATCCCGGATTGCAGCGCCTCTGTGTGGTGGACGTGCGACGCGGGAATTACTTCGGCCGAGCAAGGTCCATGTCCAGGAGTTTATCGAAGTCGAAAAGCATGAAGTCTCTAAGAACGCCTGACTCCGACAAGAAGTTGAACGATGCCAGGGATGATTCTTCACTTCCTGATTTGAAGAATTTGAAACTGGGGAGCTTGGATAGTCCCATTGCTACCACTCCCAAGACRGTGGGAATCCAATTCCAGAAGACGAAGACGGAAGAGACAGGAATCGCGAGCATTGCGAAGAATTGCCCGCTTTTGCAGGAACTCGACTTGTACCAATGTACAGACGAGACGTTGAGAGCCATAGCGGCATGTGAAAATTTACAGATAGTGAGGTTGATTGGTTCTGTCACAGGGTTTTACCATTGCACATTCACGGATATTGGTCTCACCATCATGAGCCACACCTTCCGACGGTTGGTGCGGTTGGAGCTTAGTGGCTGTGAAGCGAGTTACGAGGGCATCTCGGCTATTGGCAAGTGTTGTGTCATGTTGGAAGAGCTCACACTCTCGAATAAAGGCTTCTACGCGGGTTGGGTTGCGGCCTTGTCCTTCCTTGATTGTTTGAAAACGTTGCGGCTTGAAGGTTGCAAGGAGATTGATCGGAATCCAGGTCCCCTTGCGCATGTCGGTCGGTGTTCGGCTATTGAGCGTCTGCACTTGGAACGATGTGATTTGCGAGACAGGGTGGGGTTTGCTGCATTGCTCACGGTGTGCTCGACAGTGAAGGAGCTGGARTTTAAGGATTGTTGGGGTTTGGATGACGACACCTTGGCTCTCACAGTATCGTGCAGGAGGGTGAGACTTTTGAGTCTGGAGGGATGCTCTTTGATCACAACGGCGGGAGTCGACTCGGTGGTGCAGTCTTTTAAGGATCTGAATCGGTTAAGGGTCACGTTTTGTGACAATATTCGAGACTCGGAGCTCACCCCCGCGCTCGGCGATCGGTTCTTGACCTTGAAAGAATTCTCATGGCGCCCTGACACGAAATCCGTGCTTGCGGCGGGGCTTGCTGGCACAGGGGTAGGCCAGAAGGGAGGAAGGTTTTTCAGAAGAACTTGAACCTTCTACTGCTGCATTGTCATATATTGTAGTCTAGTTCACAGGAAATTTTTATGTCTGCTCGTGAGTYCATATCACATTGTCTGATACTATAACACAAAGCTCATTTTGTGATCAATTTTTGTAATTTYGTGATATGCACATATTGCTAAGGGTGAGGACAAGCACAACCTGCTSTGTCAAATCCCCTCSTTTCAAGACTTCTGCTTATGGTAGTAGCCCTATTTTTTGTTTGCTTATGCAACAAGTTTGTTTTRAGGTTGACGTATTGATTGTCATTTGCCTCCACTCTTGGTTTGTTGAATCCTTTGACGAGGTTGTGTAGGTKARCCAAWYGCTGATCTTGATAAGTCGTTTYCTGAGACCTAYGCAATGCATTATTAATAATGTGGAGTAAGTCCTAACATTCTGCACCAAGGACTTGGCCTCTCCAATGCGCTATAGAAATCCCACGAATGTAGCTGTGCGGAAAGGCATTATCCCTTAGGTGAGTCAATGATTCACGACCACCTCATCTGATTCTTGCCTATGTACGTGGGTTGCAAGGGTGGGGACCTCARCAACAAGGGTTAAGAATGTTATGCTGAGTGACCCACGTTGGTCGGTGCTCTGAAATGGTATGCACCTCGGGATTCRTGTTTCTAAGTAAGGATTGTAGTTAGCCAGAATTGCTTGTTTCAACTACTTTCGGCTGTTCACTGTGTGTTGTCATGATGTCAATTCTTCGAGACGTGAATCTTGAAATCATCAACCCAAGCAGACTCATTCAAGTCATAAACATTGTTTGTAGTTCACGCTATTCCTAATTTTCGCTACAGGTTCCATGAATATGAACATTGTTTAGGCTGTAGAATACTCCGTATATGGTAACTGAAATGGAGTTCTTCCTACAAATACTCATTATAAATACCTAGAGAACTCATTGTCAAATCATCCATTCATTGGAGAGTGCTGTGAAAAATTTGAAAGCATCCTTCACTCCAACACATGAATTTATTCATACATATTGGGCAATGGGTCTTATCACCAGGGCTGAGCTATCATTATATACCACGCAAGGTTGTTGCTTATAGGTAAATGCCACATAACAAACATGTTTATGACAATGTAAATGGTTTGTTTTGACATGTCTCTTTCTCTTGCTACATGTTTCAATTTTCAGTGATTGATTCACATAATAATGAATCTAAAATTGTAATTGAGACATCAAACAATGTGAAGGATCACATATCTTGCACTAGTCTGTATAAGTTACGTACATGTTGGACAATAATTGTGTTAATAAGAAAACTAGTGTCGCCTATTCTTGGACCCCTTTTTTTAGGCTTTGATGGCATGTATTGTCAAGCTAAACAGTAGGTCCCTACATATCGGACCATCATTTCACCAATGGTTGCATAATTCCCAACATCCTATGCTTTCTTACACCAATTTTCTCTAATTGCATTAAGCAACCATCTCAACCATGCCATTTTGTTGTACCCCAACATTGCCTTTTCTCTCCCATACCGGTCAAATTGCTGTTCCAGATTGGTAACATGCAAACAGTTCGTCAGTAACACAAGCCAACTTCAGTACATGAGTTGCGATATAATCCAACAGTGGGAAGTAGAACGTTTCTTATGCCAATATGTTTCAGATTCGGCTATCGCTTCATAATATGATAGCCAGGAAGACATTCAACTCAGAAACATCGCAACGCCAACCTCTGAAAGTACTACCATCTGCATTTTTTCACCATTGCGCATCTATTAGTCTCCACAGCAATGTCATATAAAATCTAGGGGGTCAAAATTCACCAATCCCTTCCGTGTCAATACTCAAAAAAATCTCGTGTACAACGTGTGATACAGGAGGCATATGTAGTGGAGTGGGGTAATCTGATAGTTAACTATCAGCTCCTGGTCAATAAACTAACAAATGCATTCATGACTCTAAAGAGTAATACCACACACAATAAGCTGCATACACGTCGAACCAGGAMAAAGCGAATGCGAAACCCTACAGAAAACATGGATACACCATCAAGACATTCTCGCCATCTAACGTAAGGAACTCCTAGAATGCAAGAATGGTATTGACGGTGACATTCAATCAATGAAAAAGAATGAAGTGGCTGGTCCACATGACACCAGCTCCTGAAAACACACCTGAACTTCAACCAGTCATCATCAGAAGGCCACAAACATTTCAAAGAAAAAAAACACTCACTAAAAGATGTTGAAAGAGCATCGAAGAAACATTCCCGGCAACACACAGCAGCCATTTGAACTAGTAAACGAGATACCTTTTGGGTATCAATATTGCTATTTCAACTCCTACRTGCKAAATTTTACGTCAAGTTGAGGGTACCAGAATCTCTCAACATTTATGAAAGTCTTAACAAAAAGCCTATAATCCACGAAGAGCTGTATCCAATAAACAGGGTATTCACATCCAGGCAGAAACCAAAAACCAGTGAGGGCTGCGCATCSGATCCACAGRTTCACATCACAACCCTCTTGCCTGAAAATGAAATCGCCTCAGTGAGTTTTCGACCTAATGAACGACGTTCAGGYGTCAACATTACCAGCTCCAAAATCCCACATACAAAACTCCACACCAAGCTAGAGCACCAGAATCTCAAACAACYTTATGAAAAGTATCATACAAACCCTAAAATCCACATAGAGATGTGCTCCAATTAAACACGGGATTCATATCCAGACGGAAACCAAAAGCCACTAAGGGCTAGTCATCCACAGACTCATGTCAAAACCTCCTTGCCTGAAAATGGAATCGCGTGAACAGCCTATCCAAACCCTAAAATCCACAAAGAGACGTATTCCAATAAGCAAAGGATCCATGTCCAGGCGGAAATTAAACCCCACTAAACCCTAGCCATCCACAAATTCATATCCAAAACACATCGCCTGAAGATCAAACATCTCTCCACCTATCCATCCGTCTTTAGAAAACCAGTCGTAAACCTGCTCATGATGCGGTGTAAGTTCTCCATCTTCGGGTCCTGCCATCCAAACAGACTTCTTCTCCGCTCCGCTCCGCTTCTTGTCCGTGACGAGGGGAGGGGGTGCAAGATTCGGAAACTCTGACCCCGTCCGGARAAGGCTATTACTCATTCATGACGGGCTTGTTCTCGTTGGCCTTGGGCGCCCGCTGGTTGTTGGGCTTGGGCTCCTCCGTCCGCCGCTTGTCGCCGGCGCCCTTCTGGCTCAAGAAGGACCGGAACAGCGCTGAATTCACGTCGTAAATCATCTTGTGGACGAGCTGCGAGACTGGGGGTAGCAGAATTGCAGCAATTCGAGCAAAGGGAAACAGTAGTTGGTACCGATTGGGTGCGTTGGGAAATGAGAAGGTGTTTGGAGGTCGTCGTCGCTGAAATGCCGGCCAGAAATTAGGGCTAGGGTTTCCGGAACTGACGTATGGATGGACGGAACGGATTACCTTTTTTGATAGAAACACCAAAAACCAACCCACTCAAAGTTGAATGCGCACCCTCGAATTGATAGGATGAGTAGTAGCAAAGTTACAACACTATATTCACCTTGAATGAACACAAATGTCTCAATTTTCATTGGTTGCTTAAATAAATTTCACAAAATGATGGTTTGGAGTTGTCGAAGTATTCATTCTAGATCATTTTTTTGGTGTTACAGAACAAAAAATGTTGCATTTTGGAGTTTCTGCCTTAGAAATTCTATGAAGTAGGAGCCTTCTACGGAGGATGAGAGTCCAACAACCCATAAGTTCTCGAGGCCATTTATTTTTGCCAAAAACGCTCAAAACTGCCATATCTGCTGCGTTCACATGAGAAAGAGAAAAAACATTTTTTTTTTCAAAATTTAACCGTAAAATCTTATACTTTAATTATCTGGAATCATGTGATAAAGATCTCATGAAGTTTTACTGTACGGATTGAAAGATATGACCATTTAAAGTTGGAAAAAATAATTTTTTTTAAAGTTGGCTTGTAATTTCAAATGACTTCAACTACTCTTTGTGGAATTTTTTTGCTCCAAAGACTTCGAATTTAAAGAATTTTGTGTTGAAGAATTGAGTCGAGAGTGTGAAATAAAAATTTCAAAGAAAAAACACTTGATTTTCATTCTTTAAATAACTATTAAATAGAGATAGGTTCAAGATTGGACAAAAAACAAAATCATTAATAGCTTTAGGATGGGATTGAAACACAATAAACTCAATGGTAAGATTGTTCCAACAAGCAAACTTAACTTTTCAAACAATTGTTTTTGAAAAATTGTGAAAAATGCATGCAGAAATGAAATCTATAAGTTATTATTTCAAAAAGATGCTCTAATTGCCCGAAAAATAAGAATGTCCATAACTTTCACATAACACGTCCAAATGGAATGAATCAAAGCTCCCCATGTGTACAAAATTACAATTTACAAGAAATTGATTCTTTCAATTTGTTTTGGATGAGATGGTTTTTGTCTGCTGCACCTAAAAAAAGGACTTTTTGTGCCATAACTTTTACTCTCACTTACCAATTGAAATAAAAATTATATTTCCATAAACCTAATGTGTTTTCACAAAAAAATTGTTAGGTTTATGGAAATATAATTTTTATTTCAATTGGTAAGTGAGAGTAAAAGTTATGGCACAAAAAAATTCAAATTTTTTTGTGAAAACACATTTTCCTATCTTCACAAAAAAATTCAAAAAATCATGATAAATATTGAGATCGTAGGGGCCTATCTGAAATCCATTTTGTCCCCTGTGGGGACAATGGGACTTTAGGGGTTAAAAGGATAAAAAATTGTCTCCTATTTTGGATTGTTAATTTTGAATTTTATAATACTCATAGGTAGTTTGGTCTTTGATTCCAAATTCAAATTCAAGATTTTCATTTTTTATCATTCTTGGTTTTTAAAAAAATTCTTGTAATCTCCGTCATAGTACAAAATTGGAGCAAATCTCCAAATTTTTTCCCTACAAAAAGGCTCGAAGTACTAATGTGATGGAGTAATAATGGAACTCAATAGAGTCAATATGGCAACATTTTATGTCAAAAAGTTGTCTAATGTAGCAGGAGGGAGAATTCAACATTACAAAAATGGCCTTTTAAGAAGACATTGTCTTGAAAAACATTTCTAGAAAATTGAATGAATCTTTTTAGAATTTGATGGATGATCTTGGAATGCTAAGGTGTAAGTCCATCATGCAAAATGCAATGATTTTGCTTAAAAACACAACCTACAAACACATGAAAATTTTCAAGAGTCATTTATGAATTTTGGGAGTTTCCAAAGCATTCTTCTTCCCTTCACAAGAGTTGACCAGTATTTCTTATAAGGTTGTTGGATTCATCTACTCAATCTTTAACAACCAATTCCTTCAAATTGAAATTTAAACATCTAAAATCCTCTAAAGTAATAGATTGTTAGCACATTTAGTGCCTAAATTAATAATTCTGATTGTATCATTTGTAAGAATAAACTTGCCATGGCCTTTGTTACTTGAACCTAACACATTCATTTCACATGAAAGTCAAGGATCCACTTACTATATCAAAGATGGAATTGAAAATAGAAATAAAAAGCACTTCATAAAATCAAAATGAAGATAATATTCAAAGTTTTCATCTTTTTCAAGATTCTTCAATTGCTTTTGCAAACAAGTATCAAAACTTGATTGCATTCTTCTACAAAATAATGACATTGACATTCAAGTGGTCTAGGTAAGCCCACATTAGCTAATGGGAACAAAGGCAAGGCACCATTGTAAGGCTTAAATCCATTATTAGGGTTTAATTTATAATCAATTTCAGTCTTCTAGTATACAAGAAAAAAAGTATAATCATTTATTATGCCAACATACTAATTGTAAAAGAAAAAATATTGTATTTGAAAGAGTTTCCAGTCCAACAACTAAACATTTTTTTGTGTGAAAAATAGGATTGTAAAAATAGGGCAAGTGACGACTAATGAATTAGGTAATGTCAGAAGTTTTGAGTACACTAATGATGATATTTAGTGTCTTGTACACTAAATACGAAGGCATACACTAAAAGCCAATTACCCTATGAAAGTAAGTAACATTAAATGTCAATTCAAACACTAAATGTAAACTACGGTGATTTGAGAGACTTGTCAAAAAGTTACATGTTTGAATTTAGTGTTTGTGAATTTAGAAAATTCAGGAAATGCATGCAAAACAATGAAGTTGAGAATCCAAGCAATTCCAGGGAAGGAGAAGGCGGCGCATTCAAATCTAACACTAATTGTGGACAAGTTTAGATTTAGTGTTGTAGCTAGTAGGGGGATAAAAACACTAAATGTCACTAAACACTAAATATCATCTTTAGTGTAGTGGTGACAATACTATAAGCATAGAATCCATCTTCAAAACCCTTTAATGTGTATAATCTATTGTGCCACTTTAATTATTTGGCCCAAAATTTTGACATAAGATAGAACATCCCATTGCGATCAGATGACCCATAGTGGACACCTAAGTGACCCCATGACAATTTTTCAAACCATAATCAATGTCTAACCTAACCCCCATGGAGTGATTAGTGACCTCATTAGGAGCACCCTACTTTTTGAGTGTAAATCATTGTAAGAAGTGACTTTTCAGGGCCTTCCACATTGAAAATTAATGTGAGCACTATAGGTGATTAAAATGAGCATATTGGATAAAAAATTTGTTGGTTATGAGGTAGCCTATTGACTCTTTTGCACGGATCATATCAAAAATTCATAACTAATTCATACTTTGTCTGAAAAATGTAATTTCAACTGTTCTCACAATTTCTCACACTTGTCTTTACGTGGAAAAAAGATTGAAAAATTTCAGCAATGGCATGAGGGCAGATATGAACATAATTAGAATTACTGTGTTTTAAACCAGAAAATCAAAACTATGCATAATTTTTCTTAAAGTCGTATATCTTCATTTTCCATAGGGATCAAAGACACCATTTAAATCACAAATGTTGGTGTCCACCGGTGGACTCTAAGCTAAAGAAAAAATGAGAATCTTGGTGCCCACCACTGGAAGAAGAAATATTGACAATGCATTCAGCAAACAAATAATATCCAATATTTAGGTCTCAAATTCTCCTGACCTCCTCAATTTATCTTTCACCAATATTTGCATTTGCAAAAAACGTCCATCAAATTTCAATAACAAGAAACACGAAAATCATAGCTACACTAATTAACCAATCCCTCGATCGCACAATCCTTAACTTCCTTCGCACCGGAGCTTGAAAACCACAAAAAACCCGTTAAACCCTAAACCCTAATCAACTCGGGAAGGACTCAGGAACTGAAACCCACGTCGCTACGTGAAATGCATCTCGGGAAGAACTTAGACAAAGAAACCCACATCGCTTTGGAGCAATTCAGCATCCCCGGCCCTCAAACCCCTAAACCCTAATCAGCAATAGCCTAATCAACTCGGGAAGTACTCCGGATTTCAGCCCCACTTCCGCTATGTCTTGTTCTGCATCTCGCCTTCACAAGTATGGAAGCCACAGCGACGAGAGAATGGAGCCCGCAAGGATTGCAGTGSGAATGGCGGCCAAGTTCGCGTTGTTTGCGGTAGGTGTTGTGACGGCAGGAGTCGTGACTGGAACGGAGGGGGGCAGGGCGATGAT
The DNA here is from genome assembly GCA_006891605.1 of Pleurozium schreberi. Lineage (NCBI taxonomy): Eukaryota > Viridiplantae > Streptophyta > Bryopsida > Hypnales > Hylocomiaceae > Pleurozium > Pleurozium schreberi. Next base: position 53,915 of record VACF01002180.1, read on the forward strand.
GCCTGGCGCGCCTGCTTCCGGAACGGGAGCGGAGCTCGGGCCGGGTGCTTCCGCCATGGGTGGCTCCCCCAACGGAGATGCTAATGGTACTCCCAGAAGGGCCGGGCACTGAGACTCGTCTGTGTCGACCTTGCACACATTCGGAAGCTCCTCGGCTTTCGTGACGTTCAGGCCGGAAGCCGCGGACGGGTCGGTGTTCACCTGCGGAAGTGATTCGRTACAAAAGTTTTAGGGGGAATCATACGCCGAATCCAATGACTCAAATTGAGAAAAAAAGCAAAAAAGACAAAAAAAAAGAATGGAACATATCGTTGTCAAGGAAGTCGAGAAAATCAGCACATTTGTCGAACTGCAGCAAATAGAGACAAAGAAGCGACACGTGCATGTCTCAGCTACATTTCGAACTCTGAGGTGATTAGGCTTCAATGAAAGGATTATTGCATATGCATATACATCACGAATGTTAGACATGTAAGAAAAATTGACACTGAGCAACTGCCAAGAAACGGAATCAACGAAGTAACCCATGGTGACGTCCCTATTGAAGCATGTTACGTGACATCGACATTCACTAGGAAAACGAAGCTCTTGAACCACCAAATTACACTGCAACAACATGGTTCCAAAGGCTAAATCGTGTGGACACCAAGCTAATGGTACACCTTCCAAAGCACCAAAATCATATGGACGCTAATCCAACGCCCATGTGGGCGTCATGGGCTTGGGCCTTTGGAACCATCAACTCTTGTACTTTAGATTGTCAAGCTAATGGTTCCAAAGACTMATATATTTGGGGACCAAGCTAATACCAAGCAAATGGTTCCAAGGCCTAAATCATCGGCATGGGCACCTATGGAACGACACTCTCACACAGTACAGTACAGTACATCGCCAAGCTAATGGGTCCAAGCGCTCAATCCTATACGCACCAAGGAAACACCCATCCAAGCCTTTGGAAGCACAAGTTCGTCACTAGACCTTCTTCCTCCACTACTGATTCCACAAAATTCCACAACCAGCAACAACAAAACCAGCGCTAGAGCAGGTTGAAAATTTCTTCCAAACCTGTTGCAGAAGTTGGCATAGACAGACGGGGGTCTTGAGATGCACAGTRAGCAGCGCCGCACAGCACTCCGCGGGCGGGACAGTGTCGTTGCTGGTGATGTACGCAATGCAGATGGCGAGTTCGTTGAACTGCTCGGAGCAGTCGAAGTCGGCTCCTTTCGGTCCCGGAGCCACCCCCGGGGCAACAACAGGAGCCACAACAGGCGCCTTCACTGGAGCCACAACTGGCGCAACAGCCGGTGCCAACCCCAGAAGCGCAGGRCAGCGGCTCTGGTCCACTGCAACAGCGCAGAGGTTGGGAATGGCATTGGCTCGAGTGGCGTTACCTGGAGCAGTGGCGGGGTCGGCAAACGCTTGCTGCAGTTGGCACAAACAGACGGGAGAGTTTGTTTGAGTGGCTTGGAAAGCCGCGCAGCAGGGCTTCGAGGGTACCGYCAGTGTGTTGCTRGTMACGAAGTCKGTGCAGGGTTCCATGGCGGTGAATTCGGCACTGCAGTCGACTTGCGCGGTTACCGTCGTGGAGACGACGAAGAGAGACAGTGCCGCCATAGCTAAWGTGAGCSTCATTGCTCTCGTCRTCGTCGCCATTGCGAACTGTCTCTCGAGAAGTAACCTCCCCGTGTACTTCACCTCAAAACCTTCTGTGATTGCAGCAATGTACAAACCACGTTGCGCCGGTGATCGATAGACTGCACTTCACTGTCCCGCAGCAACCTTAACCTCTCGTGCACCCAAAACTTTGAGTGACCGCGAGCAGCAATCCACAAATCACGCYGGTGACTGCACTCAGCTTCACGTACTAACGTAAGTTGGCTCTTGCCGCAGCAACATCACCTTCTCCTGAACCCCAAAACCCTTGAATGTTTGCTTGCACCCAGGTACACACAAACCATGCCGGTACGGTGACCGTCCACTAGTTCTGATCTCTCGCGCACTGTGTCCCACAGTGAGTTGTCCCGCGCGCTCTGGAGCATGTTCAGCGAAAGCTGGCTTTCAATGCAACCCTGCAGCACACAGACATCAACATTAAACCCCCTGAGAAATGATTTCTGACACCCCACCCCGGCCAACTCATCGATCGATCGATCGATCTCACCCCAGCTTTACCTTACCATTTGCCAACGCAACAAGATCCCCCAATGTACGTGACGTACGTAACGTCATCTTAAGCTTACTCGCTCCCCAGCTCCAGATTGTACCAATGACATTTTCAAATTTCRCACACTGACGACGTACGATCATATCCGGGTAGAAGCTTTTTTGGCCACATGTATAGATCGAGCTGAGCTTGAGTTAAGTTCGTACGGGCTTGCGCGCGTTGCAGAGAGCTGCGAGTGGCGAGCTGCGAGTGGGASATCGATGGCAGCTAGCGCGCGGGGKKGCATTAAATCGCCATATGCTTGCTGCTGGGGTTGCAGTGTGTGTGTTTATGAAGGTGGCAGACAGGAAGATGGTCGACGCACAAGCCGCGTAATGGCGACGTCCATTTCCTTCTGGCAATGGCAGCTAGACTAGCTAGCTAGCGCAGAGCAGGCGACTTTGACAAGTAAGGGACTTGGAATTGAAAATAAATTAAAGAGATGGCATGGGCGAGGAAGCTTTGGAATTGAACACAGCTAACCGTAGATGGCATGGCATTGAATTAATTTCCAGCTTTTGAATTATTGTGGAGGAACCTAGAAAAGTCGACGTTTTTCATGGTTTTCTCATGACAAGAAATACTGCAAAAATTTTAAGTTATTCTACTGTAGGGAACCGAAGAAACTATTCAAACGTGGCGCTTTCAATTTCATTCATGTTTCACGTACATAGTCCATTAATTCAGAAGCTGCAGAGGAAAGTTTTTTTTTAATTTAAATTGTTGCAGGGTGTGAGTGAGTGATTTGTTGGCATGCTTCGAGGATTGACGATGGGTTAAGTTACACTGAAGCTTTGGAATTGACGTGTTGTCAACTCGTCATGAAGTTGAGCRGACGGRGAGTMGGGGAGTAGGGGAGTGCGACGGGTGTTCAATTGGAGTGGGTGGACAATTAATGTGACTGACACTGTTGTGGGCGTAGTGGGATGGAGGTCAAAGGCTCGAGGTTAGAGCTCATGTGGTCTTTATCACCACCAGCCCTATTTTTTTTTGGTTTTTGAAAAAGTGCCAGGATGGCGATCACTTAAAAATTTGGTGAAGCATTATATTTCCTCATAAGGGAAAGGCACCTTATGGCGTCCTTGTACCCAATGCCATCCAAATCTGCAAGACATTATCATTTCAGGCCATAAATGTAGGTATGGTAGAGGGACCCATAACCGATCAAATAAGCAATTATGGACATGATCTAAGGTAGTGTTAGGCAAAGCAAATATTTTCAGAGGTGCATTGATGGAAATGATGGAAATTGCAAAAACTTTGGTAATTTTATCTCTTACAATGAAATTACTACGAATTTTGAAAGGCCAAAGTTGGGCTTGACCCATGATCAACATGTAGAGTCATCCAATTCCAATCATTCAAGAACTACTTTCCCGCTCATTGCTTCCTACTTTCTTGCTCACTTATGTGTCATGAACTTATTGGTCCAAACCTTGAAAAAATCAAAAACACGCATTCCAAGGAGAAAATGGAAATTTGTTCCGCCTTGGTCGGAAATACAACACCCTATTGATTGGTAATGGGGCGCCGGTTAGGAATGGGTCCCTCTACCATAGGTGGTACATGAATTATTTCTTTGACCTAAAATAATAAGCGGTCTACTGTACCGCTATATTTGTGTTCTAGAATGAATGTCTGACCTAGAAAGGGACAGCATTGGGTACATGGATGCCATTGGGTGCCTCTCCCTTACATACATCTTTTGGACCGAAAAACACTTTTCAATCAAATCCATTCACTTTTGCATCCAAATTTGGCAATTCATCCACATTTGTAATAGAGATAAAAAAATTCTAGCAAAAAAAGATTACTTTAATCTCGCACAAGGTAGACATTTGTTTTGGAATGGTACGAGTTGGCACCATTGATGGTGCCAAAAGAAACATTGATGGGTTGATTACCACATGATGGATGGATGTAGAGAACCCGCCTTCAAATGTTCACAAGATATTGGCTACTAGTTTAAAATTAGATGGTGGATTTGGATTTTTTTTAAATAAAAGTAAAATAGAAATTTGATAAAATCGGTAAGAAATTGGTAAGAAAATCAATGTTATTATATTGAGTGTTAAATGTAGAGAATATAACAAGACTTAACACTTGAAAAAATTGCTCAATATGGGAATCGAATGAAATTAGCTAGCAAAACTAAAAATATTCGAGAAGAGAATTTTTTTTTTTTTTTTTTTTTTTTGAGTTGTTGATTTTGTATTTTGTGAATCATTCTAATTTGTTTGGGGTTTGTGATTCTAAATAATAGTTCAAAATTATTCATTTGGTGATAAATAACATGTTTTTGTGTTTTTGAACAAGATGAACAGACCTCAAGATCAAATGAGCTCTAGCCCCAATTTTGGATGTCAGTAAGTTATTTTTTTGTTTTAGGTGATCTTTAGGTTTCCTACAAATTTAAAATGTAGCAAGTTAGAGTGGAGATCGACGGAGCTGATTTGTTGTTGAAATTAGAAGGAAGGTTGTATGGATGGGAAAACATTAAATTGGATGAAAAGTTGTAAAATGAATAAAAGTTTGGTGATATGAAATAAAATTTTAGTCGGAACTTTGCATTATTTTCTAAAGTGAATTTAGTAGTTTGACAAAAAAAAATCCACCTTAAAATAATTGGAGTGGTTTTGACCTCAATTTTCACAATTTCTCAAAAAAAAAGCTTCACAAGGTTAAGATCTCTTGCTAGAATAATCTCCCCGTTAAGATTAGTGTATTTCAATTTCATCTTAGAGCTATTAACAATTTAGATTTTCTTCCAATCTTGAACCTACTTATCTCCTGAACAATTTTTTAATGAGTGAAAACTATGTGTATTTTTTGTTGAATTTTTTCTCAGATTCTCAAGTCAATTTTCTATCATATAAAAAAAGAAATTCAATATTAATAGAAAAAAAATCATAAGTTATAAAGGTTCAAAGCCAAAAAATGTAGTTGAGCAAGCTGCAAAAAACTTGTTTCCTTCACTTTAAATGCAAATATCTTGCAATTTACGTGGCCAAAGTTTGTGAAATTTCTTTTACACATTTTATGCCAGTCTAGTATAGGATCCTATGGTTAGATATGCCAAAAAACATTTCAAATATTTTTGAAAAGCTAACGTGTTTTCCTATCTTCTTTCAAAAAATTCAAAAGATTAGGACATATATTGTGACCATAGGAACTTGCTTGAAAACCATTTTGTCCCTTGAGGGGAGAATGGGACTTTAGGGGTTAAAATTCATTTGAGACAAACCTATAAATAGGTCTAAAATTTTGACCATTTCAATACTTTCTGCTCTTGGTACTCAATACCTAGAGTCCCATGGCCCTTTTTCATCAATAAACACACAAAACTACTATTTTTATTGCAAAATTGTCTTTTTGCATATCTAGCCGTAGGATCTTGAACAAAACTATAATTATACCCAACTATTAGGGTCAATAGAAAATAATTGTTAAATCAAATGTTTGAATGTTAGACTTTTATTTTCTTATGTTTTATAAATTTGACGGATAAAATACAAATTGGGAAGGAAAATTCTTGGTTTTAAGCATTTGCCAAATTTGTTTTGCCAATTTTTATTAGTATTTAGTATGAGGTGCTAATAATGATATCAATGTATGGTATTATAATAATGTGTTAGTGGAAGAAATTTCAAAAACTTTGACCTTGTAGATTGTGTGTAAAGTGAAGGAAATAGGATATTTTGTAGTTTGCTTGACAAAGATTACAAGATTTTGAATCCTCTTAAGTCTTAACTTTGAAAATTGCACTTCAAAGCTTGAGATAAAAAATCCTTATGGTGTAGAATTACGTTGAAAATATAGGAAAAATATCTAAAAGAAACACTTGATTTTCATTCTTCAAAAGTTTATTAAATAGAAGTAGATACAACATAGAAGGAAAAACTAGCTCGTTATTTGCTCAAAGATGGAATTGAAATACACTAATCACAATGGTGAAATTGTTTTAACAAGCAAATTGAACCTTATATAGAATTTTTTGAAAATTTTGAAGATTGAGTTAAAAAAACTAATTTAAGACGATATTTTCTCAAGAAGATGTAGTGATTGCCTTCAACATAACGAGCTCCATAACGTTTTCATCACTAATCCAAAAGTAATTAATCAAAGCTTCCTATGTAGAAAGATTTAATCTATAAATAAAAAATTTCAATTTTCGGGTTTTTTTCTGTTGGCTTGCAAACTGATCATCAGGCTTAGAGTGGCATAATTTATGCTCTTAAGCACCAATTGATATAATAAATTTACCTTAAAGCTAAAATATTTTTTTTCGTAAAGAAAAGTAATGTTAAAAATTGAGGTAACATGCATGAGACTACCCAATATTCCAAATGTCCCCTGAGGCGATTTTGGGGACTAGGACCTCCATTATTTCTTGTGATGAAAAATTTCAAAAGATTGATGGAAAAATATTTTTTGTATGAAATTTTGTATACCAAAAAATATCTCTCCTAATATTGATATTTAATACCCAAAGGTTCAGAATTATATTTAACAATAAACAATTCTAAAATTGTCATTTCTAATACAAAGAGTTGAAATGCACAAGAAAACTTTCAATTGTGAGTTAGATCTTGTCATAGGCTACTTTGGAGATGTGTTGAAATTTTTTAGAAAGTATGAACGCATTGATTGAGAGGTATCAATGTTTTAATTGAGATATAAATGATATACTTTCCAAGTAGCCAGGTAGACTTTGATTTTTTTTACTATGAAATTCTTAAATATGTAAAGTTGAGATTTGATTTTTTTATAATTAAGAGCATATCAATACTTTGTATACAAAATTTTCAAGGTAGATGAGGCATATTAATACATTCGAATTGATCTTGCAATATTAGGGGTTTGATCTCAACTATAATGAGTATATAGAGGATTCTTATGGGATTAAAATTTGTTGAGTATGATGGATGTATAAGGCAAAAATTGATATTGCACATTCTTCTATTGCCACATCTCACACTTGGTCTTGTCCTACTATGAGTACTAGAATGTAAGGACATGGCCTCTAGGAGCGCCAATGTGAGAAAAAATGCTAGTACAAAATGGCCCTTGGTGATTGTGGGAGATGGAAGGTACACGTGTTGTTAACCACAAGATAAAGAATCATGATCATCTTCATCTACTTTGATGCAATGGAACACAATTCAATCTTTGATTCCTAAAGTTCCATTGCCTTTAGAAGACAAACAAAAGTTTGGTCAATTTTCCATAGATGATTTCATCTTTTGGCATGTTATTTTGTATTGTTTTATATTACAAAAATAAATATTACCTTTCTCATATTATAAATTTTGGTTCAATGGTTGCCCATGATCAAAATTCATGCCATTGAAAGTACAAATTGTCAAATTATCCAATCAACAAAATTAAAAATTAAAAATTAAAACAAGATGTTAAAAACTTATTTTTCATAGATTACCTTTTGGTCTATCTAGAAAGATTTGATTTATTCCATTTAAATTATCGGTAGGGATGAAAAAGTTAAGGTCTAACCACGCATCTAATTTTCCTAGCAATTAGAGCATCTCCTAGAAAATAGACTATTGGATTTCATCTTGAACTCAATTTTACAATTTCTTTTATAGAGTTTAGTTTGCTTGCTAGAAGATTCTCACCATTACATTAGTGTGTTTCAATTCCATCTTATAATAAGCACTAACAATTTAGTTTTCCTTTCCATCTTAGAACTCCATCTACTTGACAACTTTTTAAATATGAAAATCAAGTTATTGGGCTTATATTTTTTTCTCTAAGGCTCTCAATTCAATACCTCAAAATAGAATCTTTTAAACACAAAATCTAAAGTGGAATTTTTTTGAAGATAAAACGTTTCAAAGTCTTATAACCCAATGTAGCAAGGTGCAAAAATGGACATTTTCTTTCTTTTAAATAGAAATATCTTGCAATCTTTATAGTTAGACGGTTACTTTCTTCCAATTATTCTCACACTCATCTACAAATAGTTTAAGAATCTATAATTAAGAAATGCAACAAAAATGATTTTTTTAATTCTTATTTTTTGCATTAGAAATGATTTCTCTAAGTGGTTTTGACCCAAAGAAGGTTTTGTRACTCAATAGGTTTGTAAGTGCCTAACTGTATTGACTAGTAATATATATTTAAACTCAAAATAGATGAAAATCACATTTTAGGCATGTTATAAATTGAATAAGGATAGATGATTATATATACAAATAGGATCTATAATATCAAGCCGCATAAATATTTTTCTAAACACTAGCCCTTGTCTTGATTGTTTTGATTAATATTTGGAGGAAGCAAGCCACAGAGGTCAAAACCATTACATGAGATTTGAGGGCAAGAGAGGGCCATTTCAAGGGTGTTCTCCTTGTTATCTAGAAATTGCAAAGCAATCACTGCTACCAAAAAATTTTAATTTAAAAATTAATTTTTTAATTAAAAAAATAAAGTACTAAGAAATTAAAATATGATTTTAAAAAATAAAAAATAAAAAATATTATCTCATGTAGTTGTCTCTAGGCCACATCAAACAACTAATGTGGCAACTTTCTACAAAATTAACTCGCCATCGTTCATTAAATCATACTACTAAAATCATAACTCCCTCTGTAATATCACAAACGCTACCATTAATACTTGGGGCTTGTGCTTGCTATGCGACGCATTCATTGTATCACATATTACTAAAATTTTGATATATTTGAATAGAATGCATAATAATGATTTCAGTAAGTCTTTAAAATAGTTATTTTAAATATTTTGTAAGAATATTTTCAATCATGCATACATAGGAATTGTATTTTCACACAATGTGATATTACAGAAATAGAGTAGCAGTTTGCAATCACTTTTGTAATATCACTTTTTACAAAAGGTGATATTATAGACATAATGTAGTTGTTGCAATTAAGGTGATATTAAAGACGATCCACACGATGATATTATAGAGGTAGCAAATCCATTGTTTCTCTTGGCTTTACACTTCTTTGCACTTTTATGATTTTGTGCTTTTGTGAGCTTTGAGCTTTTATGATTTTAATTTTCTATTGCTMCTACCAAATGATTTTGAGAAATTTATTCAATTCAAGAAGCAATTTTGGATTCCACAACAATTAWGTTGTTCACAAAGTTTTTGAGATTTATAAGTTCTTCTTTTCAATTAATCAATTTGGGTTGTTATTTCAGTTTGAAACAGTGGAGTCAAATTTCTAATGCATTCTAATGTATGTGTATCTTTTGTAGTACTCACCATTGCATGTGTTTCATTCATCATTCAATAAATTTCTATTGTACATTTCAATATATRCTTGCTTATAAAAAAACTATACAAAGATTTTAGTCATTTTTATTTGAAGATTTATTGAGATTTTTGTTCTACACTCTATCTAATACATAGAAATTCTTATAAACTTCTAATGATAAATGCATAGCATAGCAAGCGCCAACCGCTAGTAGTCATAAGAAGATTATAAACCATAAATTTATTTTTCTTTCTTAACCTTTGGATCACTCCAAAAGAAAATATCATATCTAGTGGTCATGTTTGACATTCTTCGTCAAATAATCAATTAAAGTTGGAAAATGTGATTCAATAGATGCTAAAAATAGAAAATTTTGTTTATTTCAGTTACAATTGTTGAATTTAAAACTATGAATTCCAAAATTTATGACATTTGTATTGAAAATGTTTTTGTTGACCTTGACCATAGTATATGAACAATCATGATTGAGTATTGATATTCAAACTTTGTATTACGGTAGTTTTAAAAACATTCTCAAACAACATGACCCTCGTGAATCTTATCTAGTCTATTATTGATCCAAGTGTTTCATAATTGTCTATGGTTGATTGATCAATATCCTTAGAACATTGTTAAAACTCAAAAGATGTTGAAATCCTGATCAAAATATAATGATAGTATCAAATTTTTGAGACTCAAATATTTAACCTCTAAAAGACTACAAGGCTACAATATAGCATCTTCAATGCAAGTTTTTGCACCCCGAATTTTTTAGCAAAAGTTAAATAAATGTAGACTAATAATTGAAATTTGTCACTTTTATAAACATTTATACAGATATACAGATATATAGATATATTCACACAATTGCAATACAAACTTGTTACACAATCCATGATTGGTTTTGAGAAGAATAACTCTCATGCCTCCATCCCAAAATGACCTATTGGTTGCAATTGTGATGTGGGAGGAAAGGGATTTGCAAGAAGCTAGTGGCAATTCCAAAAATAACTACAATGAAAAATGAATGAAACACACAAAGATTCAATCCCAGGCATAGATTCAAGTTCAAGAAGATCATTTTGGGATAGAGGGAGTAGTCTCTTCTAAACACTCTGACTCTATGTGGACATATCACATGGTTGTCAACAAAATCCAAACTACCTTAACTACTTATACTAGTGGAAGTTCACAACACTAGCACTTTTCAAAGAAGGCTCCTTCAAACCTAATACAACAAAAATGGCGTTGCTTCTCACCCAACATTATTGGTAGGGATAGAACATCAAAAGTAATATGGTATGGTGTCAAAAAAATGAGGTTTGTCAAAAATGGTGAGTTGGGTCACATTATCCAAAATTCCCCACACATGTTGTTTGGTGTAAAGACACCCCTTTGCTTCTGAAGTAGCTATTCCTAATGAATAGGGTTGACATTTTTTCTTGAATATTTATTTAATGTACCCAAAACTAGGAATATCTTGTCAATATATCAAAATATTTTTATTTTTTTCATTCAAAAACAAATTAAAAAAATTTGGCTTCCATCATTTGATTTTTTTTTTGTCAATCCTAATAGCTAAGAGCAATAGCTATTGCACCACAAAAAAATGGACTTGGCTTCACATATGGTAGAAGATACTAAAACCTCTATAAATTTGATCTTGTCTCCCTAGTGATCTTTTGTTTCCAATATTGTCTTTTGACTCATGACACTTACATCTATTCATACACTTGATTGGCCTTCAATTAGCTAGATGGTTGCAAAAAAAGTTGATAAAATGTATGGCCACTAATGTTTGAAAAAATTGGGATTTTCTAATGTCCATTAATCCTTCAAGAACGGACTAGTGACTGTAGAAATCATCCATTTTGATACTATGGGAATCAATGTTTTAAAAAATCCTAAAAACACTCATTGGAAGTCAAACTATTGTAAAAGATTTCTCCTTTCCACACAAAATTCGAAGGGTGAATAGTTGCACTTCATGAAAGTACTTCATGTCCCACACAAAAAGATTCCTTGTCATGCATTAGACAAGGACATCCAACTTGACGTTTAAGGGTTAAATAGTTGCCTATAACCTCCAACTTTTTATAAGAAATCAATGCGTGCTGATGTAAATTACTCCTTTTATTTCTAAATAATACCGGTGTTTCTTTGCATTTACAAAGGGTGTACATCTGAAGAGAGATTGTTTGGCTTTGTACCCACAATCTCCTCAACTCTCTTATGATGTCTCCAAAATTGCACTCTTCCACATGTTGAAATGCTTGATTTTCACATGCTTGAAATGTTGAAATTTGCGGTGGGTAGTAACCTTAGTCTAAATAAATATATCAATTTCCATCATCAAATTCCTGCATGGAAAAGAACTAGAAAGAACCCTAAACCACAGATAGTTTACAGAAGGTGCACGTCTAGATCCAAATCATACAACTGGTTGTCTTGCTTGCTTAGGAGATGGATAAAGGTGTCCAACATTATGAATTTGTAAAGTAGAGGAGCGTTAATTGGCATAACCCTGGTTTATCATTTTAGATAACCCAATTGCACGAATGCCAAACCAGTTGTATTCAATAAACTTTCCCTAACCTCCCAACTCTCAACCAACTCTCAAGTCCTTGACAAAAACTACTAACATCATTAAAATTTTCATTACCATTTAATTCTCAAGTCATTTAACAACTAACTGAGTACGATCACTACTGTCAATTTAGTTAAATTGGCAATATTCTGGAGCCAAAAAATGTGATGTACCATCTTCACAAAGGTCTAATCCACGAACTAGTACAATTACATATTTATGTTTTCAGGCCACCCGTCCTGAAACTTGTCAAAATATTGGAATATCGCCAATTTAATGAAGTGGACGTTCACTGCAGTTAGAGTGGTAGAATACACATAGACCCTAAACTCTAAAACCCTAAACCCTAAACCCTCAACAATTGACATGTTTCACTTTCACTTAGAAATGGAGTATGAGTTGTTCTATTTTGATTGAGTCGGTAGTAAGCAGCAACAAGCGGACACAATTCAGGGGGGGCAAGGGAATCAATTGATACATAAAATTGAAATTTAAAATTTGATATTGGTTCAGAATTTTTAGTAGCTAGGACAAACTCTTGTTATGACATTCACTTCAATTTGGCTACTACCTACCGYCTTTCCTACAGTTTCTGTTTCGACATTCCCCTTTTCCTGCAGATATATCCCTTTTCAAAATATTGATGTTTTTCTTGTTTGTCTAAGTTGAGTTCTACTGCAAATTTGATTCCTGGTAATCCCAAGCCGACTCCTCTTGCAATCGTCCCCCCACATGCAATCTTCGATACTAAATTAATGTGGGTTTGACACAAATGGTGAATTTCGTTAAACTGGCGGTATTTTTGTGCCCTAAATGGCAGTATTCTATGTCATTTTACTGAATTGGTGTGTCATTTTAATGGAATTTGTCGAGCAATTTCTAACATATTTTGCACCATTTTAATGAAATTCACCATGGATACAATTGCATTTTGAAGTAGGAACCTGAGACCTGAGTTCAGAGATTGATCACACAGAATTGGAAGGCRGTTTTACTGATATTAAGAAATAGCTAGCTAGATTCGATTCCACTTCGACTTCGATTTAGAAGCCAAAATTAATCATTCAGTGGCTCCCTGCTCCTTGTTCTTTGAATATCGATCAGTGTACGTGCTTGCGTGCTTCAGTCCGTTGTGCAAGATCGATCATTAGGAAGATCGAGCTAGCTAGACAGCTGCCGTGGCCGGCTTGGTTCGTAATTAAGGACTGAGGGAGGCGAACCAACCTTACCTTGCCAGAATTGATATATCGAAGGCAGTCGGTAGTAGAAAACATCTGTCAGTTCATTCCGCAAGGTCATTCGATCACCACTCAATATGACTTTGTAGCAATTAATATGACTTCGTTCTAAAGCAATATATATGAAAGAGTTTAACTAATTAAGGAGTAATTTCGGATGTATATCCGGATAAAAATGGTGCATGCATGCATTCAGTTGCAATCAAATTCATATTGACATTGTCATATATAATCACTCACAGTCATCGGATAATTATTAATTGTAACGGTATCCTTTGAATTCAGACCCTTGAYACACCGGGGTCTCATATGCAGCTAGTTTGCAGTGTTAAAATTCCCGGTGAGTCTCACTTTCCCAGGTGTGTATACATTGGGGAACACCGGGAAAGAAGTGAGACTCACCGGGAATTTTAACACCGCCAACTAGCTGCATATGAGACCCCCATGTGCTTGGAACTCACTGGAGGATAGGACCGGTTGCCAAACATCAATCAGCAACAAGCAGACACCTACAACAGCAGTGAGCTCAATCACCATTGCCTTAATCCTTAATAGACGAACTCGTGACCGTGAAAATCATCAAATTTGATAATGCGGGAATCACAGTTTAAAAAAATCGAGAATGACTCATTGGAAGTCAAAGTACTACAAAAGATTTTCTCTTTCCACCCTTAATTCCGTGGATGAATAGTTGCACTTTTGTGTTGTAAAATTTGATTCTTTGTCAGTCATTGGACACAAAATGTCCGCCACATCGTTCAAGGGTTAAAAAGTACTCCTTGAACTTTTGAACCCTTGAACTTCAAGGGTATAATCATACTCATGTAGATGGAGACAACCTTGGAGAAATTTTCAACACTTTGAAAATTCATAATTTTTTCACACAATATCTAAGAACTGCATTTATCTAAAGAATCTAGAATCTTCTTTTGACTACCTACGAAATGTTTTTCAATATAATAATAACGTGAACCGTGCTGAATTCGCTTCAATCTGTGGTCGTTTGCGGTGTACTATTAGCAACCTCTGTCCAAGTCTCAATTGAAGCCCGTGAGAGCCTTGAACTAGCCGTTACAGTGCCCTGGCCACTGCAACGGCCACTGCAACGGCCACTGCAATGACCACTGCATGCAGCTTTTTTTTTCCCGACGTTAAGTTATAGGCTAGAACATGCATCATTTCCGGCCATCAGTCGTCGTCGGTCTCGTGACTGAATGGATTTCACCCTAAACTTATTCGAACTTACAGTGGCAGGCAGGCAGGMACTGATTTGGTGTCAGTCAGAGATTGGATTAGGAATCGATTTGTTATTATTATTATGCAGTCTGTCTGACAACTACTGACAGTACAATACACGAAGGACGGATCCCCTCCTGAATTAAGCTTAGGCTCTAAGCTATGCTCTGAAAACAACTATTGAAGGGCTGGTCCACCTTTTGGTTCACCTTTCTTTTTTATAGGTTTTCGTGGGTAGAAAAAAAAAATTAGCTCATTTTTCAGAGAAAGRAAAATGKATGTGRAACTCAACACAAGTGGTTTCGTATTTTTTCAAGCATTTTTGAATTACATATGAATTTTTAAAGATTTGGGGTATGAGGACCTATTTATGACYAGAGGTCTTCCAAAATCCGTCCTCCAGTGGTTTGAGTATTGTCCATAGGTAGCCAGGACGTGAAGAGTTTTAGGATTTGAAGTGGTAGTAACGTGCAATGGTTGAGGCGTTGCAACTAGGATTTGTCAATAGACCAAAAGTGTACTTGCACAATTTTAGGAAGTCCAATTTGAAGTGTTGTAACTTTTGCATCCAATGTTTGAATTTAATGAAACTTGTTGGGAAATGTGCATCGTCTCTTCTAGTTTGTGTGATAAAATTTTCAAATCAATCCAAGATGTACAAATTTTTGAGAGACATTCAAAGCTCACGGGTTCAATTTGAGTTCACCAAATTGGAGTTTGATGGCTACAACTTTTGGGGATTGTATGTTCTTCATTCAATGTTTGTTTTCAATAAAAATTTGTTGGATTATGTTTCCCTTTGAGTCTAATTATAGTGGTAAATGTTTTATGCGAATCCAAGTTCTTTAAATGTTTGAGAGGAATTCAAGTTCAAAATCCAAACATTTTTGGATTATAGTAAACTTCCAATGACTTGTTGATTCTTCATACTATGTCCATTTCCAATAAACTAGGAAGAAAAAGTTGCGCATACTAGTATAGTTTGTGTGGTTAAGATTTCATATCAATCAAAGAAATTATGAGGAACAATGAAGCATTTTATTAGAAGGAGGTTTGGCCATATATGTGTTTTGCAACTTTTTTTGCTTATTTTTTACATTTGCATACACAATGAGTCTATTGAATGATATTTTGTTTCACCAATTTGTTTGTATGCTCATTTTGAAGCACTTTATAGTTTAAATGTTTTCCAATTAAGTAGGTTTAGAAATCAAATTTCACCTCCAAATGTGGTGCTAGGAAAATTTCATCATCTTTTTTCAACACAAAATATAATAATCTTGCAATCTATGAGGCCAAATGACTACAAATTCAATTCACATAACCTACAAATTTGATTCACATACCCTAGAATATTGTATGGTTGAGATTTATATACCTTATTGACATTTAGACCTATAGCACCCCAAAAACAATGATGTTTTCAGGYTCCCAAAGTCTTCGGTCATTTAGAAATTAAGAAAACGTCTCTAAGAACAAGTTTTGAGTATAATTATTGTTGTATTGGTTTGGAAGCAGACTACGATTGAGGATGCTCTAAATTAATATACAAATATCATGGCTTAATCTATTGCACAATATATAAAGCATATGTCTAGAAAGGTACTTATACCAAAGAAARGAAGAAATAAGGTAGGAAGTCTATACTATATCCATTTGAAAGTTGGAAATTAGTTTGGGGAAGTTAGACTTTTTGAGATATATTTTTTAGTAAATTTTTTTTGGAGATAAATGGAATTGGCATGTAATGCAAGTATTTATATATATATTAAAGATTCATGGAATTAGTTATGAATTTTGAAGTTGAAACATGTTAGTCACTAAGAGCGTCCACTTCCTGAAATGTGCACTATTTGTATATTGTTGGTGCAATGAGAAATTAAATTAATCTCTATCGTAGAGAATGCTTTTAGAGCCCAAGCACTTCGTGAACCTTCTGCCTTAAGCATTTGCAAATAATGCTCATTATTAAATTGTCTAAATTTGTATTGGATCTTCTTGGGAGTCAAAAGAAAGATGAAGATTCTCATTGCAACATTGCATGCATTTTTTGGAGAAYAATTTTTTTTCTTGAGTAAGAAAAATCATGGAAACAACATTTAAAATTTTCAAGTATCACATCTCTAATTTTTCTTTCTCAAACTAGTGACTTTTTATATTTGATTTTGTCTTTTAGTTTGCATCTAATGAACTCTATTTTAGTCATCCACATCCACATCCAAATGTTTTGGTATTTACTCAAAGTGATTTTTGATAATTCAGGACTTGAGATTGCTTCCAATGATAGCAATCTCAAGTTCTAGTTCCATACCATTCAAAAAATAATATTATCTTTYCAAGGGTCGTTCATAAGTTTTCATTGATGAAGGTCTTATGCATGTTTTTACAGTGAATGGCAAGAAGGAAGTCTTGTTGTTGTTTGTTGTCATTCCTTTACCTCCTAAAAGTCCAAGTTTTGGAAAAATAAAATATGATATGAATAAAATATACACATCCTATCTTCATTTTTGCAAGTTTTATTTCCATCCCATTTCTACATGAATCTTGCATATGTAGTAACCATAAAAGCACCAATTGACCACTCTATTGGAAAGGAAATCAAAATTACTTGTTCAACTAATCCTTRGACATGCTTCATCTATTTCATATAGCTCTAGCAATAATCTATTGAAAACATTTTTGTACTACTAGATGTCGACTCTCCTAGGGGTTGATTTTCTTYGCTTCAAACACAAGGGTTTTTATTGTGTGAGCCTAGGAGTGTGCSCCCATGAGCCTAAAARACTATACACTTATGTTATASRTGTCTACATTGTTAAATTTCTTTCATGATGTAACTACGYTGTAGATACGTACATTATAGGTRTTTATAATACAAGCACCTTCAATKCTTGTAGGATATCTACTTATACACATGCTTAGGGCTCACATGTTTGCATCTTCATGCTTATACACTAGCATYGTTACTTCAACCACTGYYAATTGATTTTTGTCATGTTCCTCTTATTCACCATCTTTTTCTATATATCTATTTAATTTAATGATATGATAGTGGTGRTTAATATTTACTAGAGCATTGCCACCGTGGGGCAACCAAGTTCTCCACAAACATCACTAGTCTAGTGGACTTGGACATGGTGGCACACTTGGCAAAGAGGCCCCTTGCRGCATATTTAAGTGGGACCAAACACATTCTGCAACCTAAAAAAAATACTTTTGTTAGGAAATCAAGACAACTACAGGCTTGTTCAAAACTTTGAGCTCCAAAAGTTGAGGTATTTCAAACAATCATTTGCCACCTTGTCGTAAAGCTTACAATGACAATGAGTCCAAAAAAAGCACAAGGCTTTTGATTGTAATAGACGTTTGTTCATACCACTATTACTTAACAACTCTCTTTCACGAGCGACCTTACTTTTGGAACTCAAACCTTAGTCCCTATCAGAAACAATAGTACTTGAAATCCACTCAAGTTTCTTATTGCAACTTCTCAAGCTCTATATATAATTCTCAGAAGAACACAAAAAATATAAGCAATTCTTACAATAACACAAAAAGTGAAAACAACTTAGTACAGTACAACCACGATAATTAGTGATAAATTTATTTCTCTAAAATAAAGATAAAAGATGATGCTAAGATAAGATTCTCCCCCCCCCCCTACAGACACAAAACAAATAATGAAGGAAGCCAAGTTCTTTAAGTACCCACAGAATGGACTCATGGCTACAAACATTATGGGACAAAGCCCTATCTTCCTACCAACAAGTCAAACAATTCTCAACCTTCTTCTAGCACTCAACGAGCCTAATCATCTTTCTACTTACCTAGAACCAAGATGAAAGATGTTGTAAGATGTAATAAAATGCCTAACTTTAAACTAGTAAATGGACCACATCACGACAACGTCCGGAATCTAAAAACCGGGCGCTAACTCCACAATGGAAGGTGCCAAGGAGGCTGGACCTTGCCCTTGTTGTCTCAGCCCCATATGCATGGTAGGTGTGGCGACCGAAGTTTTTACTTTCATTTTTTATGAAGTGCCAAAGTGGTGATATAAAATGTTATAGCGATGCTCCCAATTTCAACTTTCATCCACATATCGGATAAAAAATATCATATTATTTAGTGCATATCCCTTATCCGTAATTCTATTTTCATCCGCAATTTGGTGATTTCAATCAAGATTGTCCATAACTTTCATATCCATTATGTTGATCTAAATCCAACGTCACTTGGCTTTCCAAATTTGAATCATTATAGAACTTGTCCTGCATATTTGAGAAGCTAAAAAATGGTCACATATTTTATTTGTACGGTGACATATTATAGCATGATAAGGTTTATATGTTAAAGCAACATCCAAATGAAAGACAATGATTGTTCAATTACTAATCCAATGGTTTATGTCTTGGAATTTTTTAGTATGGTAGAAAGATCCATTACTAACCGGCACCCCATCACCAATCAATAGGGTGTTGTATTTCCAACCAAGGGTGGAACAAATTTCCATTTTTTCCTTGGAATGCGTGTCTTTTTTTCCAAGGTTTAGACCAATAAGTTCATGACACATAAGTGAGCAAGACAGTAGGAAGCAATGAGTGGGAAAGTAGTTCTTGAATGATCGGAATTGGATGACTCTAGATGTTGATCATGGATCAAGCCCAACTTTGGCCTTTCAAAATTCATAGTAATTTCATTGTAATAGGTAAAATTACCAAAGTTTTTATAATTTCCATCATTTCAGTCAATGCACCCCTGAAAATATTTGCTTTATCTACCACTACCCTAGATCATGTCCATAATTGCTTATTTGATCAGTTACAAGTCCGTCTACCATACATAGTTTGTGTTCAAGAATCAAATATGATAGCCTTTATGCATTGCCTTGCATCTTTTTGAAAAGTAAATCTTGTAGATCCACGCATCTAAAAATTGCCGGTGGTTTATTTAGATTTGATTAGAACTTTCAAATTGTTCATTTTAGATATTTTTTTGGACACAAGTAAAGAACCCATTACTGCAAGAAAAAAATACAAGGAAAACGCCAGACACAAGCGACATGGAGCAAGAAAAGAACGGACAAAGACACAAAAACAAAAAGGCGCCCAAAGGCGGGACGGAGACCACCCCGCCAAGGCGCATTTCGGGTATTTGATTTAATAAAGAACTCAAGCTTGGCAAGTTCTACCTCTACTCCATTTAGTAATTTTGAAAAGGAACAAAAAAATTCAAAAATTATTTTTGTTGCAAGCTCCATGTCAAAAGACTAAATTATCCTTTTTTGTGTGTTTTTCATTTATATTTTCTTCTTCATACTTCAAAATAAATAAATAAAGTCACATAGTACCATTTCTTGTCCAAACTTTCCTCAGTAAAAGTCCTAGATAATTATGAGATTTTTGTGAACAAATGATACAATTTGATTTTGAGTTTATATTCTAAGAAATCACAATAATTTTTTTTTATTTGAAAATTTTGAAAAAATCAACATCTATAGAAAGATATTTTTTCACATATCAAAATTTCCAAAATGTATCAACCAATTATAGAATGGCTAAATTTATTTGATAGTGGATGCACCCCCATCAATTGGCCCCAACACCCAGTAACATGACGTGCTAAGTCATGCCCAAGGGCGGATTTGGTGTACAAAAATAAAATGAACAATCTAACAATTTTTTACACTATTCTTCATTGCTACATGACTGTATTTCATGACAAAATTTCAAGTTTGTTGTATTGGGTGATTCCAAGAAACACTCATACTATTTGTTGCGTTTTGAAACAATACTCATAGACTTTTTTGGAGTACTTTAAAAATAGGAAATTAATTTTTCAAAATTTCTTAAAAATATAGTCAATGTATAGACCTCTAAGATGAAGATTACCACCAGAGGAAATTCATAGAAAAGTTCTCTAACTATGAGAACTAAAAAAGTGCCAAATCTCAAGAAAATAGGTGCTTCGATGTGAAAATTACTTTAAAATAGTAAAAATAAGTAAAAATAAAAATAAAAATGATGATTTGTAAAAACTTTATGGAGATGCTTGTCTACCCAAAAAATCCACCAAAATAATTATTTATATGTTTCAAATTGCAACTTGTATACAACACTCTTTAGACCAATATAAAACACACTTGGAACATGATTTTGGAAATCCCTCTTCCATAAAGGTGTATTTGTATTAGAAGAACTAGCCTACCAAGTTTCACAATGTAATTCTTCGAAAAAATGTAGTGGTTAGGTACTAAAAACCTAGGTTTTAACCCCTTAAAGATTAAGGGATTGTCTAAATTTTCAAGATTGTGAAGATGTATTATAGATTCAACTTAGAATGATAATTTAATAACCTCTCAAACAATAGCTATAAAATATCATTCATAGATCATATCCACATGGCTAAATCAACTAGTTCACAAACCAGTATTTTTCAATGGAACTTGAAAAAAAATTAAAAAGTCCTTCTAAAATCAACTATAGGTTGAATATTTGTGATTTTCATGAGGACTTAGCAGGCTTTTTTGGAAGCTTACGAACCCGGTTGGTCCGCTGCGCAGGAGAGCGAGCTGGCCTTGGTGGAGGGCGGTCAAGGTCAACATGGGATGCTTGCTTGTAAGGCTGTGAACTGGTGGCCTTTTTTCTTGTTGTGAGGTGGACTGTTTCATTTTTGGAATGATTGGTGTCCCTTGCGAGCATGTTGTTCGATGTGTTTGTTGATTAGTGTGACTTGATTTTAGTTTATTTATTTATTGCCCCAAGTAATGCCCCACAGTTCTGATGAAGTGACAGGAGCCCCGCATGTTGTCGGTGAGGAGGGTGCGTATCCTGCGAAGGGTGCAGTGATGGAGGATCAGCGTTTTGCGGTGAAGAGCGTGTATGATTACTTGCGCTCTAAAGGGAAGCCTGTTCCAACAGGGAAACCGCAGGTGGTTGGACACAAAGTGGACCTCACTGGGTTGGCGAAAGCGGCCTTCGAAGCTGGAGGGCGAGCTCAGGTACCGAGGATTTCAGTAATGAGTGCGTTCCGTATCTTGTGGTTTTCTGGAATTTGATTGATGTCTTTTGATTCTTTCTATTGGTAGTGCAGTCGATAATTTTTTGACTTCTCTTTTTTTGAGTGCATGGGGTTGAATTATTTCTTGATATACATTTTTTTGGAGGATGAGAGGTTCGGAAGTTCGTAATTGTTTGAGTTGAAGTGACTGCTGCCTTATAAAGTTTTGTGTGTGTCAGTTCGAATCCGAAGGTGGCTTTCAGCAGTTCATTGGGGTGCACTTCCAGCTAGAGACTGCGCCTGAACGGGACAAGGAGAGGGCCCTGGAGCGGCTGAAAAAATTGTACGACCAAGTTTTGAATGATTATGTGGAAGAACTGGTTGCTGCCAATCATGTTGGTTGAGTCAGAATCAGCTCCAGCGGTTTACAAATGGTTACAGTTCTTCGTATAGCTGCCTTGATGTTCTAGGGAGCCGTTTACCGTGGCTCAGTGGGTCGACCACTTTTTTTGTCCATCACATTTGTCACTGCTCAGCGCACCAGTTATCCTGATTGCTGCTTGGGGTCGTCCAGCGACCATCCAGGCAATGTAGATACTAGGTGAAACCGCCACAATACTAGTGTTGTGGTGCATTTGTTTKCGCAGTGTTACGTAAGCACATTGTAATGAATCTCTGTACAGACGGGCTTTTTGATGAGAATCGAATGATGTTTATATCCTGTCCAGTTCACTGACTTTCTTCTGTTTCTTTTCTGGTATTTTCTTATGCTTTCTTTTTTTGGTTGGGAGCTGTTCCTTTCTGACACACATTTTATGTTCCTGCYAACTAGCCAGCGCCAGGTGGAGAGCAAGGGGCTTGGAGTTGCTGTCAGCATGGTTCGAAGCCTCGTCGAGACTGGAAAATGCCAAAATGGTTGGTGCAGCGGAGCTACTTGTGTGATGGCTGAGGACTTTGGCAGTTCCTTGAAATTTTGTTTTTCTTTACGTGCAACTGTGAAATACTGTTCTATCATAAGTTGATCATCACCACTGTAAAGGGCATTTTACAAGGAKATGTACTGTGTCATGAGTATTTCATGGTACCGTATGTACTACCACAGCATTTCGTATGTACTACRGGATCATTTACTTCGCAGACGTGCAGCAGAATATTAGGACCGCTTTACACGTAGAGGCTGGGCCCAATTTCCTGTGTCATGGGCCCCAAACCTTCACTTGGGGTTGGACAAAATGCTGAAATCGGTCCAAACCCCTTTACACCTACAGGTGAGGCCAATTTTGCCAATTTGGTGGATTGAATTTTTTTACTCAAAAAAGACATGATTTGACATTGCTTGAGCTCATTGAGTTGGGGCACCAATTCTTGGCCTTGGGGACAATGTTAGATTTCAATTAAACTAGTGTGCCGTTGCCACAACCAAAACAAAAGTAAAAGTAATTTACTAATTTTTTTATTCTTTAAAACTTTCAAATTCAATAACTTTCACCCCGTCGGTCGGAACACCAAGAAACCAAGCCTGTGCATCTCTCTTTGCTAAGAGCTTTCCGACGATATTAAGCACGCCACTAGGGGATGCACGGTCCAGGAGATCTCAACGTAACAAACAAACAAAACAAACAGCTTGATCTAAAGTATAGACTAGTGTGCCATGTGCCGTTGCCACAGGCAAAATCAAAATAAAAGTAATTTTTGGATTTTTGGATTCATATAAACTTCGAAATTCAATAACTTTCACCCCGTAGGTCGGAATGCCACAAAAGCAAGCCCGTGCACCCCTCCTCACCGCGAGCTTTCTGACTGTACCAAGCACGCCACCGGCGGACGCACAGTCCGGGAGATCTCAATGTAACAAACAAACAAAGAAACAAACAAACTGATTTAAAGGATATATTATTTTTTTATAAAATGTTTATCCATAATTTTTTTAAATGAAGCAATTATGTTGGATTTTGTTCAATTGGCTCATAGGGAAAGTGGCCTAGCTTCAAAGTGTAAAGCAACCCTTAGAGTAGGTAGCCCAATATCTTCAATACCTTATAAGGTAGGACGTCTACATTTTAAATGCATCTCCTATCTAGGAATGATTGACATGTTTATTGAAATATTTATGACAATCATTGATGAAGTGCATATGTCTAAAGGAATGGTTCATGGACTTCATAACGGATTAAGCCCAATTGTAGATGGCAAAACTAAGTTGTGGCCAACCAAAGATTCTATTGTCTCTACAAAAAAATTGTCAAATAGATATAGRTACAAGATGGAAATGAATAAGGTCATGAATGGTTCTAAAATGAAATTGAAAAAAATTGTCAATTGTAACAATGAGATGTTTGTAACCCCTATGAATAGTTTGTTTCACAAAATTGTAAAAATTGAGTTTGAAAGCAAATCCATACATTATTTTTCAGGATGATGCCCATGTTGCCTAAAAACCAATATTCGTCATAACTATCATCTCAATAATCAAAATGTAATGAATTAAAACTTTTTTTCATCACCCATGCTTAAGCATTTTGTGCTTTGGAGGGCATAGCTTTTTTCCTCAAGAACCAAATGAAATAAAAATTGTATCTTTTTTAATGCAAGGGATTCATCCTTTTGTTCAAAAATAAAAATAAAAATAAAAATCGTATTCTTACAAAGCTACAACATTTTTTCACCTTCAAGAAAATTTTCAATAATTTGGCATCTTGGGATTTTGCCCAAAATTCTAAAAATACTTTCCCAAAACTTTAAACCTCAGGAATGAATGAAAGCGAATGAGGTTCACAATGTAAGATGGTTCTTATCTACAGATTAGAATTTATTGTTGAACGTCCCATCATACTAATTAAATAGTTGTTTTATGCTTAATTTTAATTCCATCTACAATCAAAGGATAGTAGACCAATACTAATCATATAGTGGGGTTGGTTGGTAATACCATGATATCATAGTATCTTTACAAAAAATAAAATTTTCGTCTTTTAGAATCTAACCATGGGATCTTGTACTTTACTTGTCTGAGATCACGTGGTAAAATTTTTGTGAAGTTTGAACTTACAGATTGGAAGATACTAGCATTCAAAATTGAAAGAAAAAGTTTTTTGAACATTGGCCCAGAATTTCAGATGACTTTGACGGCCACTTGTGGAAAAAATTTGCACTATGGAATTTGAATTAAAAAAACATTTGGGTTGAAAATTTGGGTTGAAAGTCTAGGATTTTGTTATATAAAGCGCTTCATTTTCATTGAAAAAAATTGTCAAGTAGAAGTAGATCTAAAATTGAAAAGAAAATCTAAATCCTTAATAGCTCTATGATGGGATTAAAACACAATGATTCCAATAGTAAGATTGTTCTAGCAAGAAAATTTTCAAGAAAATGCTCAAATTGCCCCCAAAACAAGATTGTTCAGAACTTTCACACAAGCTTTCAAATCACTAATCCATAATAATGGTGAATAAATGTCAATAGAAAGTACATATTGAGAATCTAAAAACTATGTCAATAAGCAATTCAAGAGTCATAACTTACCCTTGTTTTTTGGATCCTACGATCAATATTCTAACGATTTGTTTTATCAAAAATAATGTATTTGAGTGCTATCAAATCATTTAAAAATGAAGACAATATTCAAAAATAATTTCCTTTGATAATGATAATTTTAACAATTACACTTAAATGTTGAAAAACTTAAGCTAATAAAGAAGTACACATTAGAATTATAAAAGATAAATTTATTTTATTGGAATGAATATAGTGCTCAGGCAATCAATAAAAAGGACTTGAGCCACGTTGCTGAAGAAATGATTATTGGCTTTTTTAGGTAAGTATCATTATAAACTTATATCACTCAACGTATAAACATAAAACATTTCTATCTAACATAAAGTGAACAATCCATTCATAAACTTTCAACAAATGCATGTGGCTATTCTTAATTATATTTTCTGAAACCTCAATTTTTTTTCTAGTAGTTATTGAATTACATGTGAATACCTTAATGTAGAATATCGGAATACCTTATTATAGAATCCAGAAGATAATTTTTGGAATTAGACAAGATAGTTATACTAAACAATTGAGGAGATTCCAAAAATTATCTTCTGGTTTTCCTTATTTATATTGCAATATAAGGCACAACCCTTGAAAGACCATCGGGGTCCCTCTATACAACATGTATTTAGCCTTATAACTCTTCAATTGTGGTGTAATACACATATTGTGATACATTGTTATTTACATACTATCATGATCATTAAATTATTTTGTACTAAAAAGTAT
This sequence comes from Pleurozium schreberi, assembly GCA_006891605.1. Taxonomy (NCBI): domain Eukaryota; kingdom Viridiplantae; phylum Streptophyta; class Bryopsida; order Hypnales; family Hylocomiaceae; genus Pleurozium; species Pleurozium schreberi. The sequence continues at coordinate 79,691 of VACF01002180.1, forward strand.
TTGGACAATGTTTTCTCTTATCAAATACCACGAAATTCATAATATGCTATGTGGTTGCTAAGGGCTTCTTGGTCCTTTAAGGGTCCTTTAAGGTAGAAGGTTCTAAAAGTGAGTAGGGTCTGAAATGGAGCACCTTGTGAAATGTATACAATTTGTACATTTTTCTTTTTCATAGCCTTCAACAATGTACAACACATGTACATTTGAGGAGGTACTCCATTTTAGAGCCGTATGCCACTTCAACTTCAAAATGTTATAACTAATTCCACAAAGCTCCAAAAAATACGAAACAACTTGGGTGAGATGTCAATTCCACTTCTCTTTTGAGGAAAGCTTATTGAAATGTATTTCAATAAGTTTCACCTCCCCAAAATTTAGTCCCAGCTCTTAGATGCTCCATTATAGGACCTCCTCCCTTAACCCCTAAAGGATGTTATTGTTTTCTATACGTTCTCCCTTTTTTGTATACAAAAGGAAAAATTGAGAAGCACATGAATCCCATTCAAGCTATAAATTTCAGACCCAGTCACAGCCATATTATTGGTCACTTGAGAATTTTTGGGGAATTTTTTAGTGTTCAAGGAGGATCAAATACATTCAATATACTAACAACACAAGCCAACTCTTTTGGTGGGCAACATCCTTTAGGGGTTTACTACACTTTGAAAAAGGGCTCTGAATCTCAAAGTTTCAAGAGAATAGGACCCCACTGAACTCTACTTATTGAACTCTATTTATTAAAATCTACTTAAGGTAGGAGGTTCTAAAATGGAGCAGGTTCTAAAACCAATCAGGCTCTGGAGGTACATTTTGCACTCTTCAATGTTCAAGCAATCTACATTTGAGGAGGTGGTCGGTTTTAGAGCCCACTGAAATGTACTTTTCTGCAACTTCAAAAATTCATAACTAATTCCACAAAGCTCCAAAAAAATATGAAACAAATTGGGTTAGATGCCAATTCCACTTGTCTTTCAAGGAAAATTTACTGAAAATTATTCCTAGCAGTTTCACCTTGCCAAAATTCAGCTTCAGCCCTTAGATGGGCACTTTATGGACCTCTTACCTTATAGCTGGAAATGGAATAAAGTAACGTTTATTTTCAGCCATAAAAAAAAATCCCGACCATTTTTTCTGACTGGGTGATCATTTTTGGACGGACCGAGACTGTACCGATAAATCTTTGAGTTGTAAAATCTTTTGAATGATGCTACCCGATGGGATGCGATCAGCTATGCTACGCGAGGGGTCGGACTAAGTTACGTTAGTAAGAGAGCATCATTCATTCCATCCCCTCTGGTACCCGACCAACCACAGAACCCCCGATTGCCCCACATGGGGAAGAGTGTGCCAGGCCCTGGGGACTTGCAGGACACTCAGTAACACATACAGACCCTGTCGGACTCACGCCAAAATTAAGCCAAAATACGCCAAAGTTAAGCGAAAATTATGCCAAAATTACGCTAAACCAAACACACTAAGGTAGGAGGTCCATAAAGCATCCATCTAAGAGCTGGAACTGAATTTTGTGGAGGTGGAACTTCTTGGAATATTTTTCAGTAAATTTTCCTTGAAAAAGACAAGAGAAAGTGGCATTTAACCCAAGTAGTTTCATATTTTTTTAAGCTTTGTGAAATTAGTTATGAATTTTTGAAGTTGCAGAAAAGTACATTTCAGTGGGCTCTAAAACCGACCACCTCCTCAAATGTAGATTGCTTGAACATTGAAGAGTGCAAAATGTACCTCTAAAGCTTGTTCCATTTTAGAGCCTGCTCCATTTAAAGCCTACTCCATTTTAGGACCTCCTACCTTAACCCTAGAAGGGCCCAAAAGCCCTTTACGGCCGTATAGTGTATTACAAATGCAGTGGTATTTTATGAGCAAAACATTGACCAAATACTTTTTAATACAAAGTAAATTATCGATCATGATAGTATGCATATAACAAAGTATCACAATCTATCCTTTAAATTTGTTTGTTTGTTTGTTTGTTTGTTTGTTTGTTTGTTTTGTTTTGTTTTGTTTTGTTTTGTTTTGTTTTGTTTTGTTTTGTAATGTTGAGATCTCCCGGCCCGTGCGTTTGCCGGTGGCGTGCTTGGTACCGTCGGAAAGCTCTTGGCGAGGAGGGGTAGACGGGCTTTGTTTCGTGCCGTTTCGACCTACGGGGTGAAAGTTGTTGATTTTTTTAGTTATTTTTTGTTTTAAAAAATTAGAAAATTACTTTTACTTTAATTTTGCATGTGGCAACAGCACAGGGCACACTAGTTCATATGTTAAATCACAACTATAGAGTTATGAAGCTAAATACGGGTAGTATAAAGAAACCCCAGGGACCTTCTAGGGTTAAGCTTAACTTACCTTATATCCAAACTGGCGGCATCCCCAGTGATTCTGTCCCAATACTTCCATAAGTAAGGAAAGGTCAGTGCCTGCCGCTGCCGTGCCTGACGTCAGCATGTTGAAGCAGATTTGCCAAATCACTTCGTACTGATGGATGGACCTCCCGCTAAGTGTAGCTTAACGTAAAGCTTAAGCCTAATCGTCGCTCCTCCCTTGCCTTGTGGATTGCCATCAACAAACTTCATTTCAAGTGAACGGGTCATGATCATCCTGTCCATGGCTGGGCCTGCTGCAGATAACTTAAAGCAAGCAACTGTATCTCACCTGCTTTGCACTCAAACTTTTGAAAAAAAAAATTGAATTTTTTTTGAATTTTTTTTGAAAACTTTGAAAACAAAACAAACAAAAGCCCTTCAACTGTAGACGGGCCTGAAAGCCGTTTGCTGTTGTATAATGTATAACAAAGATGGTGGTATTTTATTTGGAAAAACGTGGACCAAATACTTTTCAATGCAAAGTAAAGTAATGATTTTGATAGTGCATAAATATCAATGTATTGCAATTTATATAGTAAATTACAATTGAAGAGTTATAAAGTTAAGTATGATCCGGATCGTATAGAGCAAACCCCAAGGGCCCTTCTAGGGTTAGTTTCCAAATTGTACGTACACTTGTATCCTTTGCCCTTGTGTTTGTGGATTTGCATCAATTAACTTAATCCTAGAAGGGCACAAAAGCCTTTTGCTGCTGTATATTATATTATGGATACAATGGTATTTTATCAAAAAAATATTGACCAAATATTTTTCAATACAAAGTAAATTATTGATCATGATCATAGTATGTAGATGACAATGTATCACAATTCATATGTTAAATCACAATCGAAGAGTTATAAAGCTAAATACGGGTCGTGTAGAGAAAAACCCAAAACCCTTCTAGGGTTAATTTCAAGTTGTCATGATCATTCAGCCCCTCCGGCCCTGCTGCAGATAAATCAAGCAACGTGTATATCCCACGCTTTTTCACTCAAATTTTGAAAACTTTGGCAAAAAATACAAGTCCTTTGATTTTCAAATTGTACACTTGTATCCAACCGTATCAAGCTTGTTTGAATCAAGTCTTGGCTTGAGTCATGAGTGAACCAATAAAATCAATCGCCGGATCGTGAGGTCTAATTATACCACTCAATCATGCTAAATTATCAAGTTTCAGATCAAAAATCATCCGCATTGTCGCGTATGTTGTCGGTCATGCAGTCATACTATTTAACAATTACAAGTGACTCCTGCCATGAAGTACTGCAAAACTTTGAGTGAATATATCATCAGAGKTGGGTTATTTAAGCACGCCCAACTTCTAGATGGAGTACTTGTATCATGTATGGAAAGTTCACCCCCGTAAGGACATTGTGGACCTAAAAGGTCTCATGGATGACTTCACTATTAATTGTAGAAATTGAAAGAATACATCTGTTGATTCAATAATCGGAGTATTTGGGTGACTATTTTGATAATTGCGGGGAGGTGCATCCTTGTAGGGTTAATCCTTTTTTTCTTTTATCGGGGGTAGGGGGGCGAATTGGGGGTCGAGGTTCATAAAGTTCATAATTTGAAGAAATTGGAGAAGTAAGTTAAGTTAAACAAGCCTAGTGAGTGCACTTGAATGGGTGTTTGTCCTGGTGGAGTGAGGTGGATCGTTACAGACGGGGGGCTACCTACCTACAGTGGCAGTTTTATTATTAGTTGCTTGATTACTGTACCTAGACAAAAACACGCCCTSGGTCCCTCCTTTCCTGCTTATACCATCACCATAATAAAGTACGTCTAACTTAGTACTCACCGTGAGAAATGGGGACTAAAATTCTGAAATCTCCAAGAGACCTAAAATTGTGAATTGCAATACTGTAACTAAATTCAGTAAATTAACCCTAAACTGCAATTTAATATACATWAAAAAATGTTGAAATATTACTACATTGCATTGAATTCTACAAAAAATTCATAAGACTTTGTAGTGACATTTATTTCTAGGTCATGCTAATCCTTACGGACTCACTAATGTGGCTAATCAATGTCTTTACCTACATTCCCTAGAGGTTAGGATGAACAAAAGAATAATATAACAATAGATGCCAAAAAGTTAGGGAATTTTTTTTCCATTCAAACGAACTTTATTGGGAAAAAAAGTGAACTTTGGAAAACATTTTTTTTTATAGTTACGGCAACTATCAAATCTCTTTCRGAAAAAACTTAAATATCTAGCAAGAGTTCCCAACTCTATTTAACCCTTAAACGACGCTGAGGAAGTTTTGCGTCCAATGAATGGCAGAGAATCTTTCCTTGTAGGACATAAATGCAACCATTCATCCTCGGTATTAGGGGTGGAAAGGGGAGATCTTCTACAATAGTTTGACTTCCAATGAATATATTTAGTTTTTTCAAAGGAGATGATGTCACACGGTATCAAAATGCATGATTTCCACGGCCACCGGTCCGTCCTTCAAGGGTTAATTCATGGGTAAGAGCATCCCGGCCCGTAGCAACATGGTGAAGCAAATCAACAAAGAACATTCCTCTGTCATAGATGATCAACAGTACAAAACATTTAGAGGGTTGCTTCACCGTGTTGTTGTGGGGTTGCTCTAARGCTCAGGAGGTAACAAGTTTTGGCATATTTGGACCCTTCAGGGCAAGACAAGACCATTGTATTGTACATATTCCAGTACGTACAATTGTTGTTTTTAAAACAATTCTCAAATCTTCTCTTTTTGCAAAGGGGATTAGATTTCTACTATCTGTCTCAGTTATATCTATTGAAAAAAAAAGTACAGTTCTTCCATGAGCTGTATCCAAAGATGCTTCRTCCAGGCCTAACTTATCTTTTCAGTGACGGCACCCAAAAGCAAAACAGACAGCAGGAAGATTCAATCACAATACAATTGAAAATTTGACACCCACCCATGTTGGGCTGTTGGTTAGAATTCCAAGCAACCGACATTGGGGACATTTTTGGAGTTTTACCAACGATTTTCCTCCAAGTGAATTCCCATATTGAACTTTGTTGTGTCCCTTTACCTTTGCCATTGCCACACCCAAAATCTAAGTAAAAGTAATTTTCTAGTTTTGTAACTCATGAAAACATTAAAATTCAATAACTTTCTCACCATGAGTCAGAATGCCACAAGACAAAGCCCATGCACCCCTCCTTGTCAAGAGCTTTCCGACGGTACTATGTACGCAACCGGGGGACGCATGGACAGAGAGCAGAGTTTTTTTTTCATTTTTTACAAAGTGACACAATGGCGATATTAAATGTTATAGTGGTGCTCCAAAATTACAACATTCATCCACATATAGGATGTATAATATGATTTTCATCCACAATCTGGTGATTTCGTCTAATTTTAAAAAAAAATTCAAAGTTGTTTGGCGATTTCATCCAAGTTTTTTGACATTATTTTTGACGTTTTTTAGCCAAATTATTTTTTCTAGTGCAATCTGGCACCAAAAAGCCAGAAAAAAGCCCTAACAGAGAGATTTCAACTTAACAAAACAAATCAAAACAAGACAACCTATCTTAAGGTATAGATTGTATTTTTTCAAGTACCGAGTCCAATTTCTTTTCTCTATTTTTTGTACTTCAATTATAAATTTTATAGATTTATTTACCGGATTCTTCCTAATGTTTTAGAATTGCAAACATTTTTTTTCTCCAAATTCCTCCAACTACCAATGAACTAACCAGCGATTCTCTCCCAAACATTGATCCTTTGTACGCTTCCAATTCATGTGGTAACTTAACTTTGATGTTGTTGGCATATGTTGATTGAAGCTCAAGCACAATGTTCCGACCAATGTTCGGCAACGAATTCAAAGTTAGCCAATGGAATTGAGAAAAATACTGGTTGCAAATTGGAAACATTGGCAAAACTGTGATGAATAAATTTGTAAATTTTTTATTGTGAGTTTAAAATATAGGAAATAACTGGGCTCCGTACTTGAAAAAATGGATCAATTTGGGAATTGAAGGAAAATAGCCTCAATCCCTAACACTGCTTAACCCTTGAATGACGTGGTGGATATTTTGCATCCGATGGATGATAGAGAATCAATCTATAGAGCACAAAAGTGCAACAATTCAATAGTGGAATTAGGGGTGGAAAGGGAAAATCTTCTACAATTCTTTGACTTCCAATGAGTACTTTGGAATTTTTTTAAACTAGTGATTCCTAAGGTATCAAAATTGATGGTTTCCCTAGTCACCACTCATGAGTCCATCCTTTAAGGGTTAAGCATATGGATTTGACATCGCAGCAATGTCTGATTTCTTCGCATGACTTTAAATCCTCCATTCGAAGTGGGCCCACCAGGCTGCAATTATCCTGGGTAAAAATGCTGGAATTCTTTTATTTTTCACATAAATTTATTTTTGCAAATTTTGAATTCATATTTGCAATCAGAGACCCCGAATTAACTAGGGGAGGTCAAGAATTTACCCTACACACGGCTCAAAATAGGGGGCTGTTTTTTTACTTTTACCTCCTATGAATCCAAAAATGACCTTCTTCGAATGGAGGATTTAACGTCCTGCAATTGCTTCTGGCATTCCACTACTCTGGGTTTCTCTMGGATTCCCAGAGTTTCAGCATATTATTTTTGGATTGCTTGCCTGCTGGCCAACTCTGCACTTGAAACTCTTWTGTGTCCCAGGCTCSATAYCCCAAAAATTCYGATCACATGTGGAAACTCGTTCAATCATATGAAACACTTCTGGATGTAGTTTTAGAGTACACAACCTACATCACAATTATATGGTTTCATTTTAACATGAGAACAAGACAAGTACTCCCTCCGTCCCCAAATGATTGTCCACTTTGAATGTCATACTTTTTTAAGGTTGTTTTGAACAGGTCCAAAAAACTTTCCTTTCTTTTGGCTAATTTTTTTAGGTTGCAATGAACACATTCAATTGTTCTTCTTTGATTCTAAGGTAGGAGGTCCTAAAATGGAGTAGGTTCTAAAACCAATCAGGCTCTTGAGGTACATTTTACACTCTCCAATGTACAAGGAGTCTACATTTGAGGAGGCGGTTGATTTTAGAGCCCATTGAAATGCACTTTTCTGCAACTTCAAAAATTCATAACTAATTCCACAAAGCTTTAAAAAATATGAAACAACTTGGGTTAGATGCCAATTCCACTTGTCTTTCAAGGAAAATTTACTGAAAATTATTTCAAGCAGTTTCACCTTGCCAAAATTGAGCTTCAGCCCTTAGATGTGCGCTTTATGGACCTCCTACCTTAGTGATATGAAATTTGGAACCTTTCATAATTATGTTTTTCACAATACGGTCAATGAAATTAACTCAAAAAAAAACCAACAAACAAAATCGTGAACAATCATTTCGAGACGGAGGGAGTATGAAGGAAAGAATGTTCTCCTCTACAGCCCTCCCTAGCTCACGCAAACAATGATTCTTTGCAGCTGTTGAACCTCTACTATCATACTTTCAATAAATGTTTGGGAAAGGCACCATTGTGTTCTATTGACAATGTTGCTGTTGTTGTTTTGTTGTATTTGTTTTTGTGACCTCTTAACAATGTTATATTTATATGGTACTGGAATGTAATAATAAAGAGTGTTGAAAAAGAAGATTTCAGTTGGATGTGAGTGATAAGAATCATTTGGTGGGATGTTACAATAGTACTTACAAGTTAGTTTATGTCAAACAACTTAGTTTACACTTGGTGTTAAAGAGTGTTGTTACTGAGGGTATTAGGAACGAATTTAGACCTATTTTTGGACTAGATTCACATTACAAACATCACCTCTAACAACAAGTGTGAAACTTGTACTATTTACTATATTTAATTTCACTCGAAGAATTCTGTCTTTCAACCAAATACTGTAACTTAGTCTTATAAATTTCGTACTACGATAAAGCCCAAGTTTGATTTTACCAAATAAAAATTCTGTAAAGCTTCCTGTAGGTAGGATGTTAGCGAGTACTGTATAAATTATGGACAAAGCCACGACAGATTGATTGTTTGTCGGACTTGTTATTCATTTGGAAATCCCAATGATCAGATGCAAAGACCTCCCTCAAGCTTGTCTGTCCAGCCGTCGTCATGGTTCCGGTCACAGACAGAGCAAACAACAAAACAAGTGTGGCTCTGGGCTTTCACTTTCCTACCAATTTGAACTTTATTTCATTTAATTTTTTAATTTTTTAATATTGAAACCCAGAGCTTATTCCAAGAAAACCAAAAACAAACGGCGGAAAGCCAAGGGCAAAAGTCTGGAGAGAAATAACATGTCCAACAACCAGGAAGCCATAAAGAATAAGGTAGGCACATCCAAAATGGCATCTGACCTTAAACAAACATCTTCAGACTGTGCACATCTCGAAAATCAATTATGTACCTATGTGGAAGAAAAGCTTTTGGAAACAAATTTTGACCCTCCATAACTTTTGCATATTGTATCCAAATGGCGTGTTTATTGGTGCGTTGGAACCTCCTTTCACTTGCCAACAAGACAATATGAAATTTTGAACAGCCTAATAATAGTAACTAGACATTGTACCAATTTGTGGCGCTTTTGGGTGTACCCACCTTACTGATTTATACCGAGCCCCCAATTGTGGGTTTCTCCAAGTTTGATGTCACTACCGTACTCTGTCCTGTGTATTCCCAAAGAATGGGATGCGAAGCCAGATGTTCTCGGATTTGCAGATAAACTTGTGGGACTTGGAGGGGGCTTGGCAGCAGAGACTGAGAAGTTCTCAACCAGTCCGTCCTCTTGTGATCCTAGATTGCCAATTTGAAATTCTTTGAGAGGGAAACCTGCCCCCCCCCCTGCTAGACCTCTCATTGGACTGAAACTTTTTTTTTAACTCCTTGCATGATAATTATGATGCCTTCCAAAAAATTATGGTTTTTGTTTTTGCATGCATCATCAACCCCTAAAGTTCTTTGACTACGTTTTCATCAAAAACATGCCATTTTCAGTACAAGTACCAAAGAATTAATGACATATGCACTTATAGGACAAATTTGTGAAGTATGTGCATCGTTTAGAAGACGGGTTTATCAGGTCGTGGGATAACTACTCTTGAAAGTGGGATGTTGGAACTAAATAGCACATTCATTTGGCCTCTAACACTCGATTCCACATTAGCGTTTGGGAACTTTTTTCAGTTTTACCAGCTATTTTCCTTCAATTCCCAAATTGAACCAATTTACCAAGTACAAAGTCCAGTCATTTCCTCTATTTTTTTTTACTCAAAATAGATTTCTTCATCGATCTTCTCGCCAATGTTTCCCAATTGCAACCGGTTATTTTCCCAATTCCACCAGCTAATTTTGAATTACTTAGCCACTGGTTCCTCCCAAATATTTCTCAGCATTGTACCCCCTGGAATGGAATCCGAGAGGAGCAGCCTTGAAGATATCCACCCAGAACGCAACAGAACAGAACGGTCTTCAACTTTGTCTTATAGAAAAAAATGGTATTCAACCTTAATTTATGGTTGTAAACACTCCTATTCCTGTGGACAGTGAGGAGAGTAGAATATAAGTTAAACTTATTTGGTCTTGGAACGTATCCATGTCCATCTGGAAACGGTCTCAAAGACATATATCTGCACAGAGCAGAGCAGACGTCCAGACATTCATGTCAGCACACTGGTTTCATTGTTCAAAAACTTAACTTTGTGCCTGTCCCTCTGTGTCGTTTTAAAAAAAAATATATATAATAAGACAAACTTCACTTCTTTGCACCAGCCCCCTGCCAATATCCTGCCTCTATGTTACACTAATTAAGTTAAGTGGTGTCAGTTAAGCTTACTTAGTCCAAGAAAGAAAGAGTCGTGATTAAGGTACTACTAGCAATTTCCACAAAAATTTAATACAAATCCTAGAATTCCATTCAAAGGGCCCGTGTGTGTCCGTCCGTCCGTCGGTCACTTCCACTGAAAAGTTGAGTTGAGAACCACTGAATCTTGACGTTATGTTATGTGAASAACTCWTTTGACTGAMCCCCCCACCCCCTCTCTCCCACAGTGATGGCAGGGGCGGTGGAGAAGTAACAGGCCAGCTCAAATCAAAGAGGGCTGTCATTCATGCCAGAACTGATGGTGGGCTGGCTAGCTAGCTTCAAGTACCATTTTTATTTTTTTTATTTCTCTTTTGTTTTCGGTAGATTTAATAATCAGCATCTTGTTGAAATGCCCCCATGAATCACATGCTCTAATTTGATTGATTTGACTTGAATTACTTTGAAAGGAAGGGAAGGCCTGCTCTAATTTGATTGATTTGACTTGAGTTACTTTGAAACTAAGGGAGGGAGGGAGGAAGAAAAAGGGGAAGGGAAGGCTTGCACTAATTTGATTGATTTGACAAATTGCTTCAAAATTAAGGAAGGTGGGAAGAAAAAGGAGGAAGGGAAGGCCGGCTCTACCTTAATTTGATTGATTTGACTCGAATTACTTGGAAATGAGGAAGTTAGGGTAGGCTTTCACTAATCTGATTGATTTGACTCTATTTACTTGAAAGCTAAGGAAGGAAGGAAGAAAAAGGAGGATGGGAAGGCCTGCTCTACCTTAATTTGATTGATGTGACTCCAATTACTTGGAAACTAAGGAAGGAAGGAAGGAGCAGAGAGAGACTGAAGGGAGGGGGAGGGTTCATTCTACGTTAAGTAGGAGGGAGCCCCATTGATATCATAGCTGGACTGGACTGCCTGTGTAAGAGCCCCCCCTTCCTCCTCCCCGGGCTAACTTAACTTAGCCTGCAGTACATTGCTTCCACTTGGTTCCCCCTGCCCCTCCCTCCCTCCTTTCCTTCCTTCCCTGCCCTGCCTCCCTTCCGGCAGACTGAAGATCCATCCGTTGGCAGCAGGCTGGCTAAGGAATGTCACATTCGTGTGGAATCTAGACTTAAGCTGAAGCTTAGACCCAGCTTCAGCTGCAGCTGCAGCTCCTCCCTTCCTCCCTTCCCTTCTTCCCTCCTTCAGTTTCACTTTCAGTTTCAGTTGGCTGCTGCTGCAGCAGCTCCAGCATGTGCACAGCAAACTTAACAGCTCAACAGATGGATGGATAGATAGATGCTCTGCTCTGCTCCTCTCTGCCCTGCCCTCCCGCCTGCCAGGGGGCGCTTGGCTTCACTTCAGTTGTCATACATAAGGAGAGGAGGGGAGAGGAGGTATTTTCTGGCCTAGAGCCCTTCCGAATCGTTTTGGGGGCAGGCAACAGCTGAAGGAGYGCCTCACGGAACTCCACTGGAGCTGGGGTGCGGATGCGCAAGCTGACAGACATGCCCGGACTAGCTTAGCTTGCTGGCCTGCTGCTGCTGGACATGGCTTCACTGGGACAATACAAACTGAAGCGGCCCCTTCCCTTTCCCTTCCCGATCAAAGTACGGGTGGATCCTCTCTCAACTTAACTTAGTGGGCATGGTGCAAGGACTCTCAATGCAGTAAGAGCATCTGCAATGCTTCGGGGAACAAGCACAGCATCAGCATTGTAGAGAGTGTTTTGTCATTTCTAAGGGAAAAAAAATTTGGTCTCCAATGCAACCGTTAAGTTAACCCTTCAACCATGCTGAGGCCATTTTTTGGTGGATGAATGAGAGAGCATCTTTCTCTGTAGGAGAGCAATGCAACTATTCATGTTCGGAATTTTGTCTGAAAAGGGAAGAACTTCTACACTACTATGACTTCCGATGCTTACTTTTGAAGTTTTTTTGTAAACCAATGATTCTCACAGTATCAAAATTTGTGATTTCCACGGTGACCCACTCGGTGTTTAAGGGTCAAGGGCCCTCCACTTCCACGGCCTTGCTATGCAACCACTTGAGATTGGCAAATCGGCAAAATGTGATTAAGGGTCCCCAAGTTGGCTTGGTGTAGGAGTAATCTTTGTTGTCATACACTTTCAAGCATTGGTATGTGTCTCAATCAATGGAACCTTCCATTGGAAATTATTGCAAAATGTGACATCTAATATCTATTGTTAGAAGAGCTGTCAATTCTTTCCAAATATTGTTAGAGAAGCTATTGAAAGAAAATAGCCAGTGACACTCAAAAACTTTCCAAATGTTGCCCCAATCTAACAAGGAAACCACCACGCCAATAGCATAATGACCAGACAACTCTAAAAACAACCCAATACAAGTGGTATTAATCTCACTTTAATTCGAGACCTTACTATCATTTTCCTTTTCAAGCCTAGCAAGTTGGCAAAATATGGTAAGTTGGAACTCCATTGAAAGTGTTGTGTTCCATAAGTGGAGGTATTGTGCTCCACAAGTTGACATGCTTGCTAGCCATGGCTTGTACAAAAGTTTGGGGCCATTAAATACACCACCATGTGGATGGAACCATGCACATTAGAAATTATTGGAAATGATGGTCTCTAATATTTGGCATTAGGGGAGGAGCTCCAATCCAACTTGTAACCACCACGCCAATGGCATAATGATGAGGCAACTAAAATAACACCCGAATGCAACCAATATTGATCTCTTTTTAATCCCAGCCCTACAATTTTCCTTCTCAAGCTTGACAAGTTGGCCAAATATGGAGAAACCACAAGTTGGCTCACAATATGAAAAGTCATAATTGTCATGCCTTTTCAAACTTTGTGATGTATGCAAATAAAATGAAACTTCCCTTTTCTTGCATGGAAGATATTTTTATCAATGTATAATTTTTTTTTCTCCTTTTTATAATGAGGAAAATCTCATTTGAGGTTTGGATTGCCAACTTTGAATTGGGTCATTTTTTTTAAAAGTCACCAAAACATAATGAGATCCACCTCTTTCCAATTCTAAATTCATGTATTATATATTTTTTTTCTGTTTCTAGATCAGATATGCTCTTTTTTGTGAAGTGAATGGGCTCATAGTGGCACTATGGGCTTCACATTTTGTGTTTACACCAATAGAAAGGGTTCATGAGGCACCAAACCATAATGCAAGAGCATAATTTCCAAGGTCTATGAAGGTAACATTTAAGGTAAAACAACTCATTGCAATCAAATGACCAGTAGTGGTCACGTGGGAATTGACCCCATTGTGGGGTTTTTCATGTTGTGAGATTTGGGCAAAATCAATGTCTTACATGATAGTAATGAAAGTCAGTAGTGACCTCATTGGGAACTTCCAACATTTCACTCAATGTGAAATTCATTGTAAAAATTGACTTTTTAGGCCTTCCGTATTAGAAAACATTGTGACTACATTAGGTAGTAAGATGAACATTGTGGATTCAGATTTTGTTGGTTATGGAGTAGACTGCACACTCTTTGGGGCCATGATGCACTGAACACTTCAAAAATTCCTAGCAAATTCATACTTTGTCAAAACAATATAGTTTCAATTGCACTCAATGTCTCTTACACTTGTCTTTTAAGTGGGGAAAAAATTGAAAAATTTCAACAACAGCGTGAGGCCAAACTCTAAATACTGGCCACAATGTGTTGTTTTACCTTGAGTGTCCAAATGGGAACCATATTGTTGCACTTCAGTTTGGTTTCCCCAACTTTCCTTTCAACAACTACAAACACCTTCTGGGAAGCTCAATTGTGAACAAAATTTTATTGTTCATGAACATTTTGACTATAAAAAAATGTATGAATTTAGTCATGATTTACAATGTGAATGCTACTTACCTTGTTTGCAATCAGAAAAAGAATCCCTACCAATTATTGCAGATTAAATTGGCCTCAAGTTAGAATTTTTTATTCTAATGTGTTGCTGTACATTGAGAAGATTTTCCCTACAACCTCTTAGAAATGCAATTATTTTCTTGAATCTATTATTGTATCAATGGAAGATGAAAGAATGCTCTACATGAATCATTGTACTATTAAAGGTAGGGCATTAAAAAAATCACATAGAAAGACATAAGAGAATTTAGATATGAGAAACACACCTAACATGTTTTGAAGGCTTCATTTTAAATATGTATATGATCATTGATTCATGTAAGACAATCTTCGTCTTCCATTGATATAAAAATAGATTTTTCTTGAAGCTTCCACAATGAATATCAATGGGATGAAGTACACTTTCAATAGATGAGAAATGAGTCCTCTAAAGGGCCGTTTTAGGCCTCTTCCCCTTGTTGTTCTCAATGCAGTGATGGAATGGCTAAGCTGTTGTCAAAAAAAATTAAAATTAAAAAGAATAAAAAAAATGGTCCTGAAATGCAAAAAAATGATACAGTTTTTTTTCAAAAAAAAAATCTAACGTGACAATCGCTTTGCCACATCATATAGTTGACGTAGTGATGCGGGAACATAGAAACGTAGTTGGGAATTTGCATCCCTCCTTCAGCCTCAAAAAATATCTAATGCTACAACATCCATTATCCACCCAAATGAATAGATGGTTGTACTTGACCTTTATGATCTCTCGATTCTTTTTTCAAATTTTCTCACATTTTTATTTATAACTTTGTATGATTGTGTTATTTACCTTAATTTCATACCAATTACTTAGATGTAAACAAAGTATCAAACAAAAGATTAAAGTTTTTTCTTAATTGAATGAGGAATTATGTGGACAATATTTTTCACTCAAATACTTCATTCAACACTTAGAATGGACTTTGAAGTGCTTAGGATTTAAGGATTATTTCCTAAAAAATTTTGCCATGTTTTGAGGCCCAAAATTACTTCCAAATACTCAAGTCTAAAATGTTTTTTCAATATTTGTTTATTTTTAAATAAAACAATAAGATCCCTTAGTTAACTTGTTCAAGAAAATTGTCCCAAAACTTTAGAGTGAATATTCCCACCAATTACAAATTCAATGTTAGCAAACTTTAAAATGTAGGCTTTTCTATCTCCTTCAAAAAGGTGAAGTTTTTTCAACATTTTAAGATAAAAAGACCTATGTCCTATAAATTGCAAAATTTAGACAATATGTTGGAATATGTATTGAGAAGGCATGAAAAATGATCTAATCAAGGAAACTATCATATTCATCTTTAAAAGATATATAAAATGAAAGACAAGACTTGATGAAAGAAAAAGCTAAACCACTAATAACTTTTTCAATAAATTCTTGCATCCATTCACAAGAAACAAGTGTCACTATCAAACCCACTCCTTTCCAATATCTTAAAACTTCATAGCTTACTAATACTGTATCCAAAAAATACATAAGAAGAGAATTTACAATACTCTTATGACTTCCAACAAAATCCAACAAAAATTTAAACACTTTGATAATAGGAAAAATGCTCAATTAATTCTGCGGAGGTAATTAGGAGTAGTTACCTCAAAGGTTTACCATAATTTATTATCAGAAAACAAGAATCCCACTTTGTGAGACATTTTCGACTACAGTAGTAAAACTGCCATGGGGTACAACCCAGTACAGTACTTCTTTTTATGTCCAATTCATTCAGTCAGTGAAAAGATACCGGCACGTGTCCGTCCTTCCCGCCAGGGAGCAGTGGCATGCTTTGTCATGCCTCGGGGGCCGCTCCCACAACTGCCCGATTTTTCTCGGGCAACGAATCTTCCTGCCCGGTCTGCCCAGCCCAGTCGGCACAGAAAAAATACTCCCCTGTGAAAGCAAAAAAAAAACCACACAAACTGAAGGGCGGGCAGCTCGCTCCCCTGGCTGCAGTGGACCACAGTGATTTGTTTTAGTGGTTTCATCACACTTGAACCAAACATTTTTTAGAGGAAAAGGAAATATATATTTGACAATGCATTCCCCTCTTCATAATGGATGAATTTGCTAAATTGCTACAAAATTTTCAAGGGTATTGCTCCTCGTTTTGAAATAGTATACATGCATATGAAAGAGCAAATGAATTATCATCCACATTTTGTCATCCATGTCTATAGATGTGAAAAGCTTCATAACTCTAAAGAAGATTGCTTGTACTAATCCAAAAAATGAAAATAGAAATAAAAATGTTGCTTTGGATTGAAAGAGAAGTGACTTTGCATTGGCATAAGTTTCAATAATACATGTGAAGAAGTTTGTATAGGACCATACTTGAAATGCCAATGTCATTGATATATAGGTGCAACCTCTTGAAGTGAATTTGTTGCTTATTCCATGTTTCGTTATTTGTTGGAGGGTTTGTGGATTCAAACCTACAATTCAAGCTACTAATTATGGCGTCAAATTTTGCATAATTGATCAACTTTTTAAAGTACACAAATTTATCCAATTAATAGCAAGGGCTTTAACATTAGTCTCATTGCAACCATAGTGTCACTAGTACCATTTTCTGTAATTAAATATATTTTATTTTACTTTAAAATTAATACGATAAAATTCTAACATAAACATTATGAAAAAAGTGTAAATTTGGTAAGTTGTTATTTCACACTAATTGGATAAATTAAAGGTAGAAGTTAACTACACCTAAAATTGTCCAAATACAGACACCAACTATTTTTATGTGATGCTTGTTTGTGAGTGAAAATGAACTACAAACTTGTGCAATGATAATTATTCTTATTCAAGTAAATTTTTGTAAAATCTAGCTAATTCAATTGCATCTTTCTCTACTTTTTCATAGACTTACTTAATCTCTACCCATACAAAATAGTGAAATTAATTTGCCTTAAAAATTAGGTTGCCTTACATCAAGAAATTTATTTTACAAGCCATCGAAATCAACAAATATATATATATATATATATATATATATATATATATATATATATATATATATATTATTGGGCATTAAATTGCCTTGAAAAAAACACTGCCTAGACCCTTTTGTCGTAAGGAACTGATTGATGTGCGCCCTAGCCATGGGTTGGTAGTAAGTTCGTGAACTTATTGGCCCTGTCCTCTTGGATTTGGGTAATAACAACAAAATTTTGATACTGACCGGTGAGAGGGACTCAGGAGCGTCCGACCTGAATTATCGCCGCAGTCTCTTTCTTGCAAAAGAAGAAGATGCTCCTCCAGTCCTCCATGGTTGGAGCTACCGACAACTGCCCATTGGAAAGCCTGAAAGCTCCCCCAAGATTGGCTCATTGTTAGGAGGGTTAGAATACTCTTTTCATGTCCAACTAGATCCATTAAAATATCCAAGAAAACTTGATATTAGGAATAATGTTCAATTGCTTATTGGTTTAGAGAAAATCAAGTGTAGTTTACCTAACTGTGCAATAAGGTGGAAGTGCCTAAAACCAACTTGAATTGTAAATCACTTTAGAAAATACCTATAGTCCAAGTTGTTGTGTGAATGTGTACGTTAATGGAGAAAATGGTTTAGGATACATCATGAAATTTTTAGGGTATCACAAATCTATAATATATTTTTTATGATTTTAGAGACGTTTGGAAAAAATTCGTGACTTTCAACTACCAATGTGTTAAAAATAGTCTCATATGTTAATTGATTGCATATTGGAGGATGAGGATTTGATTAAATGGATGGTAATAGGCACATCCACCTTACGACAATAAAGGAGGATTGATCCCCTCATCACCTAAATTAATGGTACTTGTAAAAAATTCCCCCTATTTCATGCCGCCTTTTTTGGTATTTCTACTCATCTATAAGAAATGTTGGGCCTTTGATTGCAAATATGAATTCGAAATTTCCAAATTTTATCACGTGTTGCAAATAAAAAATTTCGGTGTTTTTTCAAAGGGTAAATTGGAGGACAATGAAAGAGTCAATTCACCCTGGCCCCTTATTTACTACCTGGAGGTCTAGGACAAGATGACCCCTTTATTGCCCTTGCAAAAGGAAAATGTAGAAATTGCCCCCTATTCTGTATTAGTCAATTTTGTAATTCTTCACCTCCCTTAGCTATTGAGGGGCCTTTGATTGCAAATATGAATTCAAAATCTGCAAATTTTATCATACATGGCACATAATAAAATTCCAGTGTTTTCTCCAAGGATAAAAAAGGGGCAATAAAGGGGTCAATTCCGCCCGGCTAGGGCGAATTGACCCCCTTATTGCCCCGTCAGAAGGTAAATGTAAAAATTGCCCCTATTGTGTGCCGTGTCAGTTTTGTCTTACGTCACTCCTTGAGCGAATTAAGGACCTCTGATTGCAAATATGACTTTAGAATTTGCAAATTTTATCATATGTGGCAAATAAAATCATCCAGTGTTTTCTCCAAGGGTAAAAAACGGGGCAGTCCTGGCCCGGTTTGCCCGGTTTGCCCGGGCCTTGCCCTGGAGTTGGAGTCACAAGTCACAACTCTCTGCCTGCTGCCCAACCAAGTCGGAGAGAAACGAAAGGAACGGATTGACTCACATTCGTCCAAATAAACCAAGGCCCCTCCACATTCATCCATACGGACGAATGAAAGGCTCATCTCGCCAAGGCCAGTGACGCGGGGAGTCGTCCGATGGAGCAGGGCGTCCGTCGCAACGCTCCGTCTCCCCGTCGCTGCCCGCCATAGCCAGCCCTAAGTCGAAATTTGCGCAAGCTGTTTTTTTGCCCCTCACCTGCTGTTGTTTTTCCCGAGGTTTTCAGTTGGGGGCGTCGCTCCCCTCGCTGCCGTCTGCTGGCAACGATCAGCCAGTGCCGGGGAGTGGCGGCACCAGCCGAATCTGGCACCCAGCAGCAGGGCCGGAAAAGCGCACGTCAAACGAAAAAAAGACGGACGCAAAGCCAGGCAGAGTGTTGTGTGCTCGCGCGCTTGAGCTCGGCACGGAAGGGACTGCTGAGGGGAGTAAGACATAGTTTGTAACTCACGCTTCAGTTCGGCTGCTTCTGCTGCTACTGCGGCTGCTGGCCTGGTGCCCTGGACGCCAGGAGGACGCTGGGGCCACCAGGACATCGAGCACGAGCGACTGTTTATTCGCTGGAGAGAATTTATGCAGCTTTGGTTCTTGCRCTTGTTTGYARTTGTGCCGGTTTGGGTGTGGTTGAAGCGATGATCCGGGCTGAGTGTTCGGGTTGASTGTTCTTTATTGTCCTCGGTTTCTTGGAGAAGAGTGTGGTGAAAGGGATGGAGTTTGTGTGAGGAGCTGTGCTTGTGTACTGTGAAGGATTGAGGGAGAGAGAGAAAAGAGGAGGAGAAGCGGTTCTCTGTAGTTTTATTTTTTTTAAGGGAGTGGCGGACTCGGGTCATGACGTGAGTGCAATTCTAGGTCTTGATGATTGCAAGTGACCTGTCGGAATTCTTTCTTGCGGTTGKTTTGGTGTACTCAGGGGAAGAGGGAGAGAGTACCTGTCATTTCGGATGAGCGATTAAAATCAGGCGAGGAGAGGATTTTGGTATTCTTCAGGATCGCAAGCCTTTGTTTAGAGCAGCGGAGCATTATTGTTTCTTCCAAGATCAGGTCTCTTGAATTTTCTTTTCAAACGCTTCGAATCCGACCTGACTGGTAGAAAACATGTTTTGGGCTGCGATTGGCACCGCAGCTGAAAATGAAGTGCGAAGAATTCTGATTCCTCAACTTGCATGGCCACCGACCGTTTACTCGCTGCCTTAAGCTGGAAATTTATGCTCAGCAATCGCGATTACATTGTGTCTCGTTGAAGTTTTTGCTTTAGAGTACGCATTACGGACGATCGTGGAGTTTGTTTTTTGTTCTCTTGGAACAGACCGACGAGGRCATTCTTTCTTCTAAATCAGCTCTCTTTTATTTCTTCTTTTCGTGAGGCTTGGATGGTGCTGCTCTTTACGAGTGCTGATGATTGCAACCGCAGCTGTGGTCAAGCTCAGAGTTTCGAGTTGGCTGAGTTTCTTATGGACTTGGAGACGTTTGCTAGCTRCGTTAAGCTGGAAATTCATACCGAGCAATCCGACGTAGCTTTCATAGCTCAAAGTTTCGAATCCACAAAATCCGAGAAATGGAGAAGGCAGAGATTGAGACGCTCTTCATTGGAATTGACGACACGAGCTACGAAATAAGTCTTCGAGTGTTGCCATCATTTCATCGACGGATTGAGTTTTGAGTAACTTTGTGGAACCGGGTTGCGACATTTAAGTCGCACAATGTCATATATTCTTCAAGATAGGAGCTTCTGCCCTTAGTGTAAACCAGACTTCTAAAAGTTCCTGTTCTTTATTGGGGGAAGCACCGAACRGGAGTATTTCTAMAGGATTAGGGCTGGGATTTTAGGGACAACGCTGTAGAGGTTTTTATAAGGTTTATTTCGGTCTGACTTTTTGCACCTTTAGCAGTTCGTGTCAACACAAAGGTAGATTTGCACGGGAAACAGGTTTGAGAAACATAATTATTTCATTCTTTTTATTACTATTTATCTCAGTGAGGGTGCAGGAGAGTGCTGGATGCCCATGCGTCGATAGGAACAGTTAAGAATAGGTGTATTATTGTTAAGGAGTCTGCGCGTGCATGGGCGCGATGGCAGCAGCGGGTATTTCATCCCCAGCCCGTATCAAGCTGACGGATTTGGTCGCTGTCGATGGTCTGCCTTCGGAACATTACAAGCACGCTGTGGCGTGTCTGTCCCAGTCCCTGCGAAACTTCAACGCGGCHATCATCCAAGTGCCYCAGTCGGAYGCCGTGCTGCTGCGATGCGTGCTGGACTCGGTGCGTATGTTTTTCCATTCGAAACCCATGGTGGGAGCGGACACGGTCCACGCAGATGACCCTCAGAATTGGAATCGGACGTTTGGTTACTACGCGGAGCCGCAGCATTCGAGGGAGGTGTACGATTTTCGACCCGGGAGGTCGAATGTGGACGGAGGTGCGTCTTCGGAGCTGCCTCCGACGGGTCTTCCTGAACTGTTCGCCTCTCTGGGGAATGCGACTCGCGTGATCTTGGATGCCATCGCTTGCTCGCTGGAGCTGCGTAGCTTTTCTTTCACGGACCTGCTGGACAATGTTCCTCTGAAGACGGGGGAGATGGCGACCTCGGTGCTGACCAGTATGTGTCACAACAGGTATGGTGTCCATGGAGGTCGGGAAATGTGAGGTGGAAGTGTTTGCGTTTTGGTATTTTTGGTTGTCGAATTGACCCGTCCCCCCCGGTGGCCTGAATGGTTGCAGACCCGGAGCTCACCAGTCTGCGAACATGATGGGCGTGGAGCAAGGTGCGCTTCCGATGTACGAAGAGGATGCCGACAAAGGTCTGCTGACTCTGTTGAAGTCGGACAAGGCGGGCCTCCAAATCCGCGACCTGCAGGGTCGTTGGTTCGTGGTGGACGCGGACTTGGGTCCGCAGGACCTGGTTTTGTTCTCCGGTATGTCCCTGCATCAGGCTACCGGCGGTTACCTGAGTCCGACTGTGCATCGAACGGACCACAATGTGGACCTGAGTCCGTCTCAGGGTTCTATGTCTCTGGGTCGTTGCAGCGTGTCTTTCAAGCTGATGCCTCGCGCGACTGCGATCCTTCACTGTTCTGCRATGACTGCTGCGGGTCATCCYGTGGGCGGTCCTTTCCAGCAGCCTGTGGCGGTGCACGACTTCATGCTTCGTTCYCATCCGATGGATCAGCTTTTGTCTCGTCCCGGTGTTCCTACRTTCTCGTTTGCGGCTCCGTTGGAAGGTGACTGTTATTTCCTTTTATCTTGTGTTTAGCGTTGGCGGTCCSTGTTACTGGAGGAGGCCGTGTTTTTCAGGGAATCGCGGATGAATACGTGATGGAGTCCGAAGCGTGTGGTATTGGGTTCGTGGATACTATGTTTGGAGTGTTGATCGAGATGGTTCCCGGTGGGTTTATCTTGTGATTGGTGGAAGACTGTSTAGTGCATATCGGAGTGGGCAATTGCAGGTCAGTGGTGCAATGATGTCTAATGGGCGTTTTTTGTATTTTTAGTTTTTGTTCCAGCTACAGCTCAACTGAAGGCCGCGATGAAGCGTAAGAAGCAAGTTTCTCGAGGGAAACCRCTTGCTCCATCGAAGAGGTTGCGTCTTGAGGCGCAGCGCGTGCTGAAGGAACGAGTGCAGGAGATCGCCGACCGTAAGGGTTTGAAGATTCGTTACTGCAACTTGAAGGAGTGCGAGGAGCAGCACCTGCCGTCKCTGGACAGTCCGTGTGCGGTTCTTCGAGCGGAGATGGATTGGCCTGCGGGCGTGCCGTTCGTKCATCCTCACGACCTTCCGAACAAAGCGAAGCAGGCTTTTTTGGAAGCTTACGAACCCGGTTGGTCCGCTGCGCAGGAGAGCGAGCTGGCCTTGGTGGAGGGCGGTCAAGGTCAACATGGGATGCTTGCTTGTAAGGCTGTGAACTGGTGGCGTTTTTCTTGTTGTGAGGTGGACTGTTTCATTTTTGGAATGATTGGTGTCCCTTGCGAGCATGTTGTTCGATGTGTTTGTTGATTAGTGTGACTTGATTTTACTTTATTTATTTATTGCCCCAAGTAATGCCCCATAGTTCTGATGAAGTGACAGGAGCCCCGCATGTTGCGGGTGAGGAGGGTGCGTATCCTGCGAAGGGTGCAGTGATGGAGGATCAGCGTTTCTCGGTGAAGAGCGTGTATGATTACTTGCGCTCTAAAGGGAAGCCTGTTCCAACAGGGAAACCGCAGGTGGTTGGACACAAAGTGGACCTCAGTGGGTTGGCGAAAGCGGCCTTCGAAGCTGGAGGGCGAGCTCAGGTACGGGGTTGTCATATTGTGCTTACTTTCTGGTCTCTAGTGTTTTTCGTTATTTTCCTTTTACCACAGGTCCGTGCCTCCTGTTGAATGTGCATGTAAAGCGGACTTCTTATTTCTTGCAATTGGATTGCTGCTTAGTGCGATGGTCTTGATGGACATTTTTTTTGTTGTTATTCACGACTGCAGTTTGATGCTGAGGGTGGATTCCAACGGTTCATCGCGTTGCACTTCCAGCTGGAGACCGCGCCAGAGCGGGACAAGGAGAGGGCCCTGGAGAGACTCAAAAAGTTGTACGACCAAGTTTTGTTGGACTATGTGGAGGAGCTAGTTTCCGCCAATCAAGTGGGATGATTGAAGCCGCCTTCTCGATTTGAACAAATCTCACGGCTTAACTTGTAGCTGCTTTCTCGGGTTGTGCAGCTGATTGCCATGGGCGGGGGGGATTATCCTCCGTTTTTCCTTMATTTTTCCCCATCTCTGGGCAGCTACGATCCCGATTGCTGTTTGTGGGTGTCCTGCAAACACCTCTCACCTCATCACAAACCTCCCTGCCAACCTCCATGCAATGTAGAGACTTGGTGATCCCGAATTCCGATGCCACTGCTTTTGTCGTGCATTTGGTGGCGCAGTGTTCCGTTAGTTCATTGTAATGTGATCTCTGTATAGACCGTCTTTTTTTTTTAATAGAAGTCGAATCATGATGTTATTCTGCGGGAATTTGAAATCTGAGGTCCCTTAATTGGCAGGCCTGCCTTTTTTTTTGAATCAGGTCTGATTGGAGCAGGCTGTGCTTTGTACTCGTTCCAGTTTTGTCTCATTGTTCGTCTTTCGCTGTGTTTAACAGGATTGTCAAAGTCAGTGATCTCAACTGCTCATCTCTCAAGTTAAAGATTATTTTATCTCAAAGTGTAGCCAGGGCGTGTGAGTGGATAGTATTTTTACTTCGGAAAGGTAATAGAAGAGTTTCTCCTTGATGTTTATCTGATTCATGTTTCTTCATACTTATTTCATTTACCTTATTCATTGCTTGACAATTTATGGATTAGACGGAGTACTACCTCCGTCCCAAAATAAATCTCGGTTTTCTTGGAAATGGTTAGATTAGCACAAGAGTTGTTCCTATTTTTAGGAGCTCGTGTAGTTATTGTAGCTTCTACTAAGCCATATTAGTTATGAAAGAATGGAAGTCAACAATTAAGTGGCACATGTTGAAAACAAGCGCTGAGATTGAATTTTTTTCTCCCTTTTTGAAGTTGCTTGAGTGCTATTAATTTTTATCATTCTCTGAGCAATGTTGGTGGAGTGACGCCCATTGACATTCTTTTTATTCAATTCCGACAATGTCTTGTGGTTCAACTCCAAAAAATTCTCAACAAGATATTTGTTTGTAGCAATTTTTTTATAGTTGTGGGTTAAATTCTTTGTTCTTTGTTGGCTAGAGGTTGCATTTTGATTCCATTTCCATTTGATTCGAATTGCTATATAGTCTTTGGAGCATGGATTGCAAATTCTTTTATTTCATGGAACTCAAACTAGCTTCAGTTGTTGTCTATCAAGTTGTAGAGAGCCAATTTCAAATTTAATTTGAGACAAGTATAATTGGGAACCCCACATTTATTTCAGGACGGAGGAGTACTTCTTAGCATTCAAATACTCCCTTTGTTTCTGAAAAGAACCATGTCAACAAAGGAAATTCTTTTATTTCATGGAACTCAAACTAGCTTCAGTTGTTGTCTATCAAGTTGTAGAGAGCCCATTTACTTCAGGATGGAGGGAGTACTTCTTAGCTTTCAAATACTCCCTTTGTTTCTTGTCTATCAAGTTGTAGAGAGCCAATTCAAATTTAATTTGGGACAAGTATATTTGGAAACCCCACATTTATTTCAGGACCGAGGGAATACTTCTTAGCATTCAAATACTCCCTTTGTTTCTAAAAAAGACCCATGTCAACAAAGGAAACATGGGGCTTTTCTAGAAACAGAGGGAGTATATTTGATTAAACAACTTTATTTGAATATTGTTTAAGAGCATGGAAATTGCATGGTTTCAAGAAATCATCTTCACGTCCTTTGAATATCCTTGAAGTCCAAGTTTCAAGGAATCATCTTCATGTCCTTTGAATATCCTTGAAGTCCAAGTTTCAAGGAATCATCTTCATGTCCTTTGAATATCCTTGAAGTCCAAGTTTCAAGGAAAACTTAGAGAAAGAAAAGAAGCCTATCAAAAAAGTTGTTGCTCTTGTACTATCTCTAAGAATTACACACAACATTGTATTCTATCACAATGTAGACTGAATATCTCAAATTTCATTTTCTAAAACAAAAGCCTCATTTTTTTTGATGGAAATCCACCCTTGAAGTTCCAATGATACAATTGAAAGGAATTGGTTGAATAGTTTGTGGGCAAGATCATCGAGAATAGAGAGGTCCATAAAAAGCGGCAAAAGCAATTTTGATTCTGGAAAACAAAAAGAGTTTGAATAGTTTGTGGGTAAGATTATTAGACAGAGGTTGATGGCGAAAGCAATTCCAATTACAAAAAACTTGAAAATTGCTTTCCAATTCCCACTCCACATGGACATTCATTGTTGGAGGTACCAAACTTCCATTGATACAAAAAAGAATTCGAGCAGGTTGTAGCCAAGATTATAGAGAGAGGTCCATGATGAAAGCAATTCCAATTGATATAAAAAAAGGAATCTTGGAAAGCGATTCCAATTCTGGAGAAAAAAAAGGATTTCCTGTTTTCGCCCGGGTTCGAACCGGAGACCTTCAGTGTGTTAGACTGATGTGATAACCAACTACACCACGAAAACTCCCCTCTCGGAGACTTTCTTGAGCCTGCGCTCGGAGGAAGCGTCGGAGCCCTCCGAGGATCTTGGCACGTGCTGCACCAAGGATAATATTGAAGGTATTTATACTTGATGTAGTTCATCCTCCATGGAGGCATAAACTGCTTTACTTAGGGACGAGGAAGGTTAGCCTCTTGGACGATAGAATTGGAGAACACCGCTTACAAACAAACAAAGCAATTACAGGCCCTTTGCTMCTCACAGGTAAGGTAGACTGCTCTTAAAGCGCCCATGCTCTAAAAGCGATCATGATGCAGAGGTACATTTTGTTTTCTTCAATGTACCAGCGATGTACATTTTAGGAGGTGGTTGCTTTTAGTGACCACTGCCACTACAACTTCAAAAATTTGTAATTAATTCCTTGAATGTCCGAAAAATATGAAACGACTTAGGTTAGGTGCCATTTTCTTTTTCCTTCCCGTGAAAATTTACTGAAAACTGTTTAAAGTAGTTTAGCTTCCCTAAAAATGCAATCAGCTCTTAAATGGTCGCTTTAAGAGCAGTATACCTTAGTGCCTTAACTCATAAACAATGCTGAGGACGTTTTCTGGCTGATGAATGACAAAGTATCTTTCCGTGTAGGAGAGAAGTGAAACTATTCATCCTCCAAATTTGGAAGATCATCTACAGTGGTTTGACTCCCAATGAGTGCTTTTGCGTCTTTTAAAGCCAATAATTCACACGGTACAAAAACAGACGATTTCCATGGTGACTAGCTCGTTGTTTAAGGGTTAACCTTGTAAAGACACCACTGAGTTCTAACCTCACTATCCATTACCTCCGCATTACTAAGTAGCATCCCACAGTAGCGAAACGATACTTACCTCCAGGGCAATGTTGCGATAGCCGTATACAAATGTTGGACCAAATGGATTGCTTACTGAACCTTGAGTTTGGATTGCAGCACGACCACCATCACCTAGTATTCCCTGAAGCATTGTCCACGTACTCAGGACCTGCGAATGAATAACMTAAACTCTAACTAGAATTTCTTCTATATGAAATCAAGTAACTGCTTATACTAGTGCAAACATCACCGCTCTGTAAATGACTAGTACGGAATTGCATGCTGGCTATACAAATTACCGCTAGTACCTGTACTTCGCTCCATTTGGTGTCAGCAGTGATACACCGTTGAAGGCCATTACCGTTGGCAGCTGGGTCGAGTTCTTCGTCACCATAATCTGCTAAGGTTGCGGGTACTAAAACCGTTAGGGAACTGATTCCGTCTCCTACTCATACACTTGCAACCTCCCACTCTGACGAGAAAATCATAAAGTGATAAAATTTTGGATCTCCACAAATTTGACTCTTTAACAAAGTGATCCCTTCACAGCTCTGTAAACCTCCCAAATATCACTCCTACATGTACTAAAATGAGTAAAGTGACGTAAATAGCATTCTCCACCTTACTTCCCACAACTCAGAAACGATTTTTGACTACCATAACCAGYATTGACAATCGAGTATGATTTACAACTAACATTTACCATTAAAAAAGGTTGTAATGTGCAATGCTACACCACAAGATTTTGGTTTGGCTTACTTGGGGGAACCTCGATGAAGAAGTTGCACTTGATGTAACAGTTGAAGTCCGTGTGACCTGGAAAATTGGTGTGAAGCACAAACTTCTTGATGCGATGATTCTGCCAATCCATCTCACGTCGTCAGTTTTAAAGTCGCACCAGTAAATGACGCACTAAGTCATCCAAAYATCGATGAGAAGTAAAGCTTCACAAATCTCACACGTAACATTGTCTCTAAATGCATTCGTTAGCAATCCTAACTGAAATGACTATCGATAGATTGCGCACCTGACCATCGAACAAGATGTCAATACCGCGTGTAAAGTAATTATAGAAATAATCACCACACAAAGCAGTGCGAGGCCTTGGGTCTGATGCAGAATGGATCACCATCGGGTCAACCTGCAAACTCACAAATAATTAGGTGAAGGAGATGATGACGACAATGGTCAGCAGAAGGAGAATAAAAAAGGTCAAACCATAAACATCACAAGAAACAGAACACAAGGACAGGATGAATATTTAGGAAGACAATTGAAATGACAAACTTATATTGTGCAAAACCATACATAAATGTCAGGCACAATCACAATGGGAATTTAACTAGTGGACAAACTGGGTCTCACCTGTTTCTGATGTATGCCACACGGCCGGCCTAATTCTGCCCACACATCCTGAAAAATAACATTCATGTTCAGAGCCAAGTACATGACCAATGATTTGGAAAGGGCAGGACACTAAAAATTAAATGTTCTCCTAATTCTGGGACAATTGAGGGTGCGAAATGCTCACCTGTGGAGACGCACCAAATGGCAGATGCTGACCGCCACCTGTGAACCACAATTCTTCTGCCAACTACACAGTTGAAAGCAACTTCCTCCTCAGAAAAGATCACATGATTACAGTCTGAATTCAAATTGAAAATGCACGATAAGCAGGCACAGCTGACTCAACTCAAATACTCCACAAGTCAGACTTCCACGCTTCAGACTTAAAAACACTATGTTAATTCACATGTTGTGAGCTACTGACTGTGAGCTTGTAACCTCCTTAGCAAGAAAATTGCATCTTCATGCTGAAATAGAACGAATCTTTTCATGGTTTAGAAATCGAAACAAGAGACATAGCACCACCATTCACGTACTTTGGCATGAACCTCTTCCATATACAAGCTTCCCGGCGGAAGCTGGGGCGGCAAGGCAACCTTGAGGGGAGCACCGACACCGACTCCACCTCCAACTGCACTATCATATATGCATACCCGGGACATAACTGGAGTGGTCCCGTCTGGAAACTCCAACGGCAACTCCGCTGCATTGTGAATATCCATGTCAGAGAAGTAACTTAGAGGATTMAAAACCGTTAGGAACCAGCTCCTGTCTCCTATACGAAACCCTGCAACTCATCTGTTCATACACTTGCTTGGAACAATTAGCAAGTGGTGTCAGCATGACTTGGCTCAATATCTATGGCCACTGATCATTGAATGGAAATGAAATAGTCTACTATCACTTCTAGTGATGTACACTTTGAAATTGCATAAGAAATTCATCCACAARGATAAAAGCTWAATYYCAACAGACTTGGCTCTTGCACCCAAAGTAATCCCTCCACAGCTCAATAGTGATGTCCCAAAAATCACTCGTACGTACTAGTTAAAATGCTTAAAGTAATACAAAATTGAGCAACACAAATAACTGTTTCAAGCACTCACCTTCCCGATGTTGACAGCACTCSGTATACTGTGCAGGGATCGGGAAAGCAAACGACAAACCCTGCGCRACAGATGGGTCATCCTGTCAGATTCTGATAGGCGCATTCTAGTACTGAACATCTAGCAAARATGACCACCAAAAAATGAAAAACACAAAAAGTACTACTAATATCAATACGTCAACAATCCCATTACGAGAGACTGCTCACAGGGTAAAACAAGGTGTAAATGCACCGCTTCATGTTGTATGTGCCTGGGAACGTTGGCCCAAAAAGTGCATAAACCGCAACGAATGTAGCTGCAGTATTCGGACCCCTACATAACCAGGAGTAGAATGAGAAGAGGGGTCCCAAAACTAGAAATAACAAACAGACAAAAATGCGCAGCTCCTTCTCCTTACCCGATGGACGAAGTAGCGTATCGCATATGAAGGCGTTGCACATCATACACCTCTATGAGTCTCAGTCGCTGCAAATGTAACCAACATGAAGGGTATCAGACCACCTAGTGGTCACCCACAAAACTTGAATTAAGGTAGAGGATACGATTTACGTCACTTGRCAGATGTAATAATGTGAATTTTGCGGTATCACTAAAAAGCTGTGGAGATCAATTTGGGCACAAGAGCTAAATCTGTTGAGATCAAATTTTTGTCACCATGTCTGAAGTTTGTATGCAATTTCGAAGCGGGGGGTTGTACAACACCATTGAAGAGAAAGTAGACAACCTCATTTCCATTCAAATGATCTGTGGCAAGAGATGTTTAGCCAAGTCATGCTTGCTAAGCACAAATAGATGAATTGCTGTTGGAAACAGTACTGGAGACAGGACTAAGTCCCGAAAGGTTTAGTATCCTCTACTTTAAGGGAWCAGCAATAAGCTCAAGACTAGTGGTAGATTCGCATACCTGTGACCGAGATTCGAACCGCAGATGAAATCCATGTTCAGGGAAGCTAAGGACCAGATCCATTTGCAAAGGTTCCTGCACACTCTCAAGCTTCACAATCTCCTTTTGCACCTCATGTTTCAACCATCAGAAACGTAAGTTGCCGCCTTCTCATTCCCTCATACATTAATCTATTTCCAGAGGTGAACTGGCAACCAATAAACATGATACCAGATTAACGAGCACAAACCCTAGAAATCTCCAGCTGCTACTACCTCGGAGGGTTACAAAATCTGACAATGCAGCACAGTTTAGACGAGGATGCTTCATATSCATTATACATGGCATTTCACTCAACCCTAATAAACATAACCTAACTCGTACTAGATTCGAAAATGCTTCAATCAACAAATCAATTTCGGAATAAACATCATGCTAAACTTTTTTGAAAAATCAGCAAGAGCAATAATGCTCACCTCATCGTTGTACTTCACGTGCACAACGTCGAACAACGATTTGTGTTGCTCAACGTACGCCAAAGCCTCGCACACCGGCATGCCTAAAACAACACAAAACGAAACGAAAATCTCAAATTCTCCACACTGTAACCACTCATCTTCCCTCGATCATTTTCCTCATATCACACCGTCAAAAATTTCATAAAAATTTCATAAAAATTTCCTGAATGATTTGCACAAATTATCTGCAACGATTCTTTTCAGCATCCCGCAAATCGCAAATTCTCCCTAAACACGATTGCATTTTTCCTAAGGCCATATTTGCTTCAGCTTGTAGCTCTTTTTTTGCTTTTTTTGCCCAATCCATAGAAAACTCATCATTCTCTAAGATGCACAGATTGTGGAGGCACATAGACGTTGTAACAATATCAGGCACATTCCGTAGAGGCATGTCGACTCGTTTCAATCAGTGCCATCTTCTTTTCTAAATTCCAAAAGCTCTTTCAACAACCATGTGATTACTTGATTGGGTGAAATTCCAATGTGCTTTTCTTCTTAGCAATCCTTCTTTTTCTCCCTTGAATGGTGAGTAAAACCAAGGCCTCATAAGATATGTAGCATCACTAATAAATCTATAAGGTAAAAATGCACCTTTTATAGTCCTTTTTTCAATTTTAGATTTCTGAAATAAGGTCCAATCACGAATCCGTCCAGCCTATCCAAAATCATAATCCCAGAATTTGCAATCAACATCTACAATCCCTTATAGTAAACATGAATAAAATCACTTTTGACAATAATATGCTACAGGGTCATGCGATGGTTCCACAATAGGGATGTGGCTACCATCTATTGCTCCTCTAATAAGTGGAATGCCATAGAGTGCTTCAAAACCATTTGCTATTTGTTTCATCCAAGCAAGACTTGTTTTTTTTAAAAACCACTACACTACAAGAAAATGGGGGTAAAAATAACTTGACCACAATGACTACACCGACAACAATGACTGCAAAATAGTCGTACGCGGGATCACTCTAGTACTTCGCGCCCCTGTCCGTCCAGCCTTTTTGGCTTTCACAGCATGCATTTAGAGTAAGTTACATACAGCGAAGCTCCACATATTCTATTACAAATCAGACCCTCATATATATTCGGTACCATGGTGCAGTATAATTCAGTGGCCCAGATGAAGCCTGAGTCTCAGATCCATACAACTCTTAGGTTAATTAAACTCTGAGCACCGTTCGACATCGATCCTGAATTTCAAAGCGTTAGTTTGGGCACAGTCGTTCTGGCGAACTGAAACACACCATGTATTATCACGAATGTATACAACCATTCGAAATCATTTTTTTTTGTCGGTGAAGCAAGTTGTAGAAGTTCTACACTAAATAGTGAAATTAGGTCGCCCGTCACTAATTTCTCGACATTACACACTATATAAATATTTATTGTTGCTGTAGAAGAATGCACTACTTTTGAATTAGTTATTGTTGAAGTTGGAACTCATGAACCTCCTTGTGCATAAATGGATGTATTTTTTAGAAATATTCGTTGACTTTCGTGGTTGGTAGAGTAACTTTCTTGGGGTAAGGCAACCTAATCGTGAAGGCAACCCAATTTCACTATTTAGTGGAGATTCCTCAATGGAGAGGCCTCCAACTCTAAATTTGGCGAAGCTTGTACGTACCTAAAACCCAATGTTAATTAAAAAAGAAAAAAAGAAATTTAAGATCTCAATATTCCTTGTCACAGCCCTGTCGAGAGTTTGGAGTTGAAATTTCGAACACTTTGACTAAGGTTGGAGGTCCTAGAATGGAGCAAGTTCTAAAACCAATGAGGCTCTAGAGGTACATTTTACACTCTCCAATGTACAAGCTGTCTACATTTGAGGAGGTGGTCGGTTTTAGAGCCCATTGAAATGCACTTTTCTGCAACTTCAAAAATTCATAACTAATTTTACACAGCTCCAAAAACTAAGAAACTACTTGGGTTAGATGTCAATTCCACTTGTCTTTCAAGGAAAAATTACTGAAAATTATTTGAAGCACTTTCACCTTGCCAAAATTCAGCTTCAGCCCTTAGATGGGCGCTTCATGGACCTCCTACCTTAATCCCTTGGCAGCACCGTGTCTTGTAAGTCACAACCCGGCCTGCCGACGGGTCGGAGCTGAATTTTGCCAAAATTTCAAGCACGTAGTCTAATTTCAACTAGACTAATTGATTACCCACTAGGCCGGCTGCTCAAATTTTGCAAGCACAATGAAAAGAATATCACCAGCTGGCACGACAAGCAGACGTACCAGCTACTGCAGCTTCATAATTTCTATTTCATCAAGTCTCACAGACCTCAAAATTCAGACGCAGTCTATTCATTTTCAGTGATACTAGTGCCGTTGCCACAGGCAAAATTAAAGTAAAAGTAATATTTTAATTTTTTTAAACCAAAAATAACTCAAAAATCAATAACTTTCACCCCGTAGGTCGAAACACCACGAAACCAAGCCCGTGCACCCCTCCCCGCCGAGGGCTTTATGACGGTACCAAGCACGCCACTGGCGGATGCACGGTCTGGGAAATCTCAACGTAACAAACAAACAAACAAACTGATTTAAAGGATAGATAAGCACAGTTTCATCCGCCCATTAACACCGCCCATTTACACTAGCTAATTCCTACTTTTCAAAGCTTTGAGCAACTAAACCTCACAACCTCATCACTAGGAATCACGCCGTTATGCCATATTTAATTACTTTAAGACTATTCAATGAATTTTGGACTTTACATCGAAAGATCTCCAGATTATAACATTGGGAGATCTGCCGATGTTTTAACAAATCTCTAGATGTTTTGCATAGATTTCCTGATGTTTTGCATTATCTCCCAATAACCCATTTTTTTTCTCCCGATGGCCATTACTAATTTTGGACTTTCAAAAGTCCAAAAATAGTTAAATGAGGCATCGTTTAACCCCTAAAGGACCAACATGCGTTTTTTGGCAACATAGAATTTTTGGGCAGGTAAGTG
The DNA here is from genome assembly GCA_006891605.1 of Pleurozium schreberi. Lineage (NCBI taxonomy): Eukaryota > Viridiplantae > Streptophyta > Bryopsida > Hypnales > Hylocomiaceae > Pleurozium > Pleurozium schreberi. The sequence goes on from VACF01002180.1 coordinate 113,011, forward strand.
TGACTAGATATTTCATATTTTAGGCTGAAATTTTAATGGAATGTGGGGACGAGGAATATCTTTCATATGCACAAATTTCATGACATTCGGATATATGAGTCAAAAGTTATTGCATACTATGTTGTTTGTTTCTCAACTCGGGCAGTCCGGGCAGATCTGGAAAAATCACTTTTTTTTAAAATAAAAATTTTAAATTTGTTCTTCGGATTTATATGTACTCAAGAAGCTTTGAATTATTGCATTTCAATAGTTGAGATGAAAGTTATGAGGCTTTTTAGTTTGCGGGCAGTTATGGAATCCCTGCACCAAAAAAAACTTTGAAGTCCTTTATTTTACTGAAATTTCAATATTTTTGAAAAAAAATAATGCTATTGGATGTAGATTGTTTATTACAACAATTCAACCATTTGGATTGGCTTTTTCTAATTTTATAACTGATTTATTAACAATTTAGTATTTTGAATCATTCTCTATTTTTTTCTACTTACTATTTTTTTCTTATATGTTGTACAACTCCAAATGATCTGAAAATTTTCATGTATGTAGCCAACTTACCCTGAAGAATTAATCCAAGTAAGCACAACCATTTTGGACATTTTTTCATAATGATATGACCTTGTGAAGTGCAGCTGCTCGTTTTTTTGCAGGGCCAAGAAAAGGATTTTTTTCACTATAAATGCTAATATCTTGCAATCTACATGGTGGAAATTTCTGAAATTTTTTCCACATATTCTCAAACTAGAATACTATGAGATCCTACGGTTACATGTGTCAAAAAATGATATTTTTCAAAAATTTGATACTTGTACTAAAAATGGCAGTTTTGAAGCATTTTTGGTGAGAACATAGTCAAGGAACTTTAGGGGTTAAACACAACTTAAGAATTTTGCTAATATATAATCAATATAAAGTAAAAACTCATTAAAAAAAACCTAGAAATTTACATTCACATTATAAAACCACTACACTCATTTATCCTAATAATATTTTAACACTAATATATCAAAGTTACACTATTTTGAACTAGCCTAAAATATTCTTGTGCGTAGATTGAGGTGTTTTTGTGCTATATTGAAGTATACAATTTCTTGTGTATTGACACTAACTTTCTCTATGATCCTAATATTGCCCCTTCACTATTAAGACAAAACAACGTAGCCAAAAATAGACATTGTGAGAAAATAATGACTTCAATTGCTAAATTTTTTGATGTAGAAATGAAAAATGGCAATTGAATTGGGAGAGTTCTACAATGTAACCAAAAGAGGCAGTCACTCCACTTGGTTTGCATTAGTCCCTCCCTCTCTCTCCAAAAAATCACAGGCCCTTGATTTTTTTCTTAAAAATTACCCCCCCTTCCCTGCCGTTGATTTTGATACGGATACTAATAATGGAATACGAATACTGGAATACATATATTGGAATACGAATACTAAGATATGGATACGGTATGGATACAATAAGGATACAAATACGGAAAGAATACCAAAACAAATTAACCCATATTGATCGTCATGTAAGTTCTGTTTCCAAAAATATAAGAGTGGGAGAGGGGGGTACTGGGGTTTCCAAATTGTTTTCACATTGGATTATTTTTCATACCCCCTCCAATAAAATTGGAGAGATTATGAAAAATAATCCAATCTGGAATTGTTGGGTACATTGTTTCACAATGTACCCAAAAGAGGCAGTCACTGCCTAACTCCACACAGTGAGCAACAAGTATCCTATAATTTGATTTTGTAGTGAATATATTAAGAATGGAATTCAAATAGAACTTTACGTATCATTCACCCCAAAGGTCAAGAATGAGGATTGTCATAGCTAAGAGTTCATTTCACTTAAACGAGTAGAACTTTATGAAGTGTCCAATATCTAAATAAAAAAATGTTTTATATTTGCAGTTGTTAAAATATCATGTAACTATTGCAATTTGAAAATATCTAAAATAAAACTTTAAGTATGCAATCCAATAAATAGGAGCTTTCCTAAAAATTCTATACAAAATGTCAAAATTCCTTACAGTATCACTAGATCTATCCAAAAGGACACAAGTCCAAAGCAAATTCTTCACTCTAGGAATTAAGTTTTTGTTCATTCAAATGGAGAAGGTAATACATAAATATATGACTCTTTAACATCAAACAAATATGCTTGCTCTTAAACATATCTACCATGACGATATTTTCTTTATTGACAATCATTTCATTCAATATATGTTATCAAAGACATCCATTTGCTATTAATTTCTAATGTTGAAAAGGTTCCAATGAACCTTTTATTGCAAACTAGATACTTCTCAAAGATTTTGAACTTTCAAAGGTCATTCACTTCAAAAACAAGCACATCAAATATGCATGTTCAAGCCCAAAATGATGAATACTACATTCTATTGTGATCAAGGTTTGACATCAACTATRRGAAATTAATAATAGTGACAAGTGCTTGCTATAAAGTATTTCATGATGTTGCATCAAATTACAACAAAGTGGAAGTGAATATGGACAATTCAATAGAATGAAAATGAATTGGAAACATGTAGTTGATCAACAATTGCAATGATGAAATTAAATGGTACTTAGAATTTTTCTTTGCAAGGGAATTGAGATAATCATGTAGCATATCATCCAATCAAACAACATAACACTTTATTAACAAAAATAATGTATATCAAAAGAAGGTGACTACAATTTGATAGTCCACTCTATTTGTTTCAAATATAGATAACAAAGCGTGTACAAATCATGTTATGTAATCCATAGAGAAGTAAATTAAGTTTCTCAAGGAACATAGTACAAGGCCCATCTCCTTCCAAGAAATACCGATCATGTGTAAAATCCAACTGATCCTTTCGTCGATACCATTGAGCTTGGATAGATGAACCGTTACTTTCAACTTCAATCCAAAGTGTCTCCAAAGCATGAAAACAATCAAAATTTAACATCCTCTCAAATTGGTTTGAAGGAATCCACATAAGTACTAAAACCTTCACACATGGGCAATCTACTTTTTCCAAATTTCTCAAGTGTCGAACATTGTCAAGAAAAATTGAATGCAAGGAAGTGCACTGTCTCAAGTCAAGCATGTCCACTAAAGATGGCAAACTTTTGAATCGCACATGTTGTAAAGAATCGTACATGCCTACATACTTGTCCTTGTTTGAATTCCCAGATAATGTAACTATCTCCAATTTTCGGAGGTCGGTAAGTTCTAAGTCACGAAGGCAATGAAGCCCTTCCAAATTTAATGTTGTCAAATCATGGCAATCAACCAATTGTAGTATCACAAGATTGCTCAACTCTTGCATTCTCTTGCTTGCAATAAGTCGTGCATTGGTAGGAGTCATAGGAGAAATGCAGAGTCTAATAAGATTTGACCAACTTGAAGAATCACCTCTCAAAGTCAATCCTCGAAGTTGAAACACACCCAAAGCATTCTTCAATCCAATCACATTATGGTCCGTTGCATACCACTTAGCAAAGTCTTCGTACAAAGGAGGCACCTCAATCACTACATTTTTKACTCTATCTCCCATCTCCCGAAATTTGACATTGATCATGCCGGACTTTTTTAAATCCAATAGCTGCATCAAGTGATAAACATGCATTCGTACATTAGATATTGTAGAGCAAAAATCTCCATACTAGAACTTGTCATGGACACCAAAACACAACATCAAGGTCCTAGCAAGTGCAAGTACTAGACCTACATAATCCAAAAGAAAAGTAAAAAAGCCCATCCAAAACATCTCCCCCCATAAAACTCATATAACCTGAACAAAATTACACACCTCAATAAAACTCAAAAAAGATCAGAAAAAAAAAATACTCACTTTTCTTTCAATAATTAGCCGAGATTCATCGTGCAGTTGACAAAGCCATTTTACTGCATCAAAACAGTAATAAAAATCGTCGCGAGATTTGCTGCACCCGTGGCTACCTCCCAGATAGAGTGCGAGATCCAAAAATAACAACTTTTCACTGAAGTCAAAAGTGCAAAATTGCAATCCCAAAATACCAAACAAATCTTTGGATGACTTCAATACATCCTTCACCAAGTCCATTTCCTTTTCAAGCCAACCTTTCCAAATGAAAAGTTGATTTCCTTTTGCTCTACCCAATCGAGAAAAGAAATCTGCCAATGCTTGCAATGCCACTGGGTGATAAAATCCACCMTCTAGGGAATAAAACCAACACTTTTGGATGCAAATTCCAAGAATGTTTTGTTCTTCACTTGTCAATTCAGAGATAGCTTTCATAGGTGCAGCATGTTTCAAAAAAAGTGAACGCAAAAGCTCCAGAAATTCAGATTCAAAAATTATGTCAAGGAGTCGGAAATTTCTGGTACTCATCAACTCCAGCATGCCATCAAGCAGACAAACAACCCAAGCATCGCAAAGACTTCGGTCACCCAACTCATTCCACATTACCGGGTGGAGCAGACCGCAATGGCCTCCTAAGCGGACCCGCAACCCCACTGGGTGGGATACAAGCCAGTACTCCAGCCAACCCTCTTGCACCATCCCTGCGGAGAAAAGCACTGGGATCAAAGATTCATATATGCATGGAAGATTGATGGAGGAGGGGCATGCCAGGGTCTTGCATACAGAGTCATGAAGAATACCTCGTCTCCTGAGCCAGCACCGAGGCAGCCGGCGGTGAGCGGGGCTCAGAGAGCGGGGGTGAAGCGCGAGAGACAGAAGGCTTGGAACGCCAGGCACCCATGATATCAGCACACAGGCATCTTCACTCGAGCGCGCAAATCCGGCATGCAAATCAGCGGAAACGGTCGATGAAGAGTGATGCTCACAAGGGCTCTGGGAGAGACCCGAGCTTGAACCTTTTGACCTTGATCAGTGGCTCTAGTAGATCAGACTAAACCGTAAAAATCGCATAACACAACCCACAGACTGGCCCACCACTTGCTGAGGGTGCCAACGCCCGTCTGACGCAAGTCCCACATCATGTTCAACAAAAAGGGTGATTCCAAAAGTTTTAACATGGTTCTGTGTGCTACTGAGCAAGAAGGTTGTCACAGCAAGTGCAACAAAATTGAAGACATCTGATCCACTTCTGACTGTTGGCATAGACTCTACAACATACTTACAGACCGAATGCCAGAGTCCGCACTAAGAATTAATCTGGAATGCTTACAATCGCTTCTAAGTTACGATCCTTTTTTAACTTGAGACAAGAAACAAGCAATAGAATTCAGGCAAGAAAAAGCAGGAAATTCTGACCTGCAAAACCTGTCACCTCATCAAGCTTCGATGCCGCTGCGACAACGACAAAAATAAATTCAAACACGGCCTGCAAAATTCACCACTCAAAACCTTCGACTCAATCACAAAGCAAACTAAGGGCTGGGACGAGTGATCATCGAGAAGAATTAGATTCAACAGAAAATCTCAGTTCCCTGAGTATAGTAGGGGATGGTGCAATCTAAGTATATAAGCACACACCCCTAAAACCAACGGTATGCATACCAATCTCTCCCTGTCGTTTCATTTCATTTCTAGACACGACCCAGTGCATGTGGCAGACAATAAACAATTCAATCCACTCCTCCTCAACAAAATCTGAATCAGTTTGGGAACTTGTGATTTTCTCACGAAGCATATCAGCAAGTGAAAAAGGTAGGAAGATATTTCGTTAACCAATGCAATAGACCAGGTTTGGCATAACATGGATAAAACTTCAAAAACAGCAGACAAGCCAACAACCAAGCCGCCTGGACAAGGTATCACCCAGCTCTACTTTCGCTACTTCATACTAAAATTTCAGTTCACCCGGATGAGCCATGTCAGAGAGTAGCAATGCTAGATATAGAAAAACGCCTAATCAATCTCATCACACAATGTCAATCATTATGAACACTGGACTTATCAAATCTGGAATACGAGAATGGAAACTTCACTTTCTACAAAATACAAAGGGAAAGAGAGCTCACCCACCAGATCCAAGCTCGAGCACCATAGCGAGAAMAGAAATGGCGAACTCCACAGAAAAAAAAACATTGCCCGTTCTCGTTCTAGCAACTAAGTCCTACTAAAGAGGTACTCAACAAGCACATTCCACTGTGGATCCCTTTCCAAAAGTCTCTCGCCATGGAGTTCATTGTTCCCGCTCTCGCCATGATGCTACTCCGACACGGGTTTCATTCTAGACACACCAGCACCAACGCAATTTTTAACCGCTTTGTGGTTCAGTCCTACTGTTCCACAATTCTCTTATGCCAGAGGAAACATGAGCTGATCCAACTCCTCAGGAATGGAAAACGAAGGAAGAAAACAATCACAACACGCAGAAGCAGAAAACTCCAAAAATCGGCTGGAACAACAAAACTCTTAACACAGTTATTCCAGGCGCTGTATTACGAATACTATTCCAAATTACGAGCTATTCCAAATTTCTCTCGCCGTTGCTCTTGTGTCAGGAGGAGCAAGCTCGGGCACTCGTAACTAACCTGGAAATGGCATACTGATCACACAATGGCTTCCTCCGATTAGGGTGGAAACGGTCAAGGGGCGAAGAATGGGTACACAAGCTGCCTCCAACACTACCGACAGCCCGAGATGTTCCAGATTCACTCTGCTCAAGACAAACTGGAGTTGGCCACTAGCACCATAACTGAGGGCCAGTTTAGACTACGGTCAAGAAGTGCATCGGTCAAGAATTTTAGGAAAATGGAGCAATATGATTAGAGCAAATCTTGTTCTTGACCGGAGAGAGTTTACACTATGGCCAATTCTTGTTCGGTAGAGAACTTCAAGCATGGATGAAAAAATGACATGGCATCCTAGGTGGCAACACTTTTAGTAAGAGTTCTTGACCGGAGGTCTAGTTTCTTAGCCGGCCTCAACCCCCCGGACAAGAAACTGGGCTTGTGGTCAAGAACTACTTTTCTTAAAATATAGTTTTTCCCGTGCAAATCGTAATGCCGTTGCAACTCTCAGCTTGTTAGATATTCAAGAATTCCAAGCAATTCCTCTCTCTCTCGCGGCATAGCTCTTCACAAATCCTCAACTCTCCGAAGTGATCTTGGTGAGTTCAAAACTTTGTGAGCATTTCTAATTAGTTTTGTCTTTGGAAGAAATTAGGTGTTTTGAACCTCTGTAAACTTTGGCGTCTTGTATCTTTTTCATGCAAAGTCCAAATGTTATAAAAATATGACCTTGTAAAAAATAGGGCAATGCAAAAAAAATACCTCTCCCAAGAGTACAAATTGTTACATAAAAAATTCAAACATTGGAATTTCTTGACCGCCTTCAATTTTCTTGGAGGTGAAGTTCACCGGTGGACTTCATTTAATGAAGTTGGCCGAAAGACTTCTCCGGATGGTGTTTAGACTACCTACGGTCAAGACTTCTTCACATATTAATTTATCATTTTTTCTTTTTGTCCAACATTCCACCGGTTGCTTCAAATAGTCATGTCTTGGCCAAGACTTCTTGACCGACCGGTGCACTTCTTGACCGTAGTCTAAACCGGCCCTCAATAAGGAGGCCGCCTTCTTCACCAAACCCTCTCTCGCACAAGCCGGAGAAAAGATTCGACACCGAAACGACGCGACACGAATGCGACATGTTTTTCAGCAAAGCACGGCAACAGAGCCCAGCTCTCCAACTATAGTAACTAACCATTTGTCTGAAACGACTGTTCCTATACTGGGTCAAACCTGCCAAATATTTTTTATCTTTTTTGGTGGTAGAGCGGCTTGCACCCCCATAACATTTTTAACTGGATGTGTATAATCCTCCGCTATATATCAGGGGGAGGATTTTAGTTATAATAGAGGCAATTTCATTGGCTGGCTTGGTTGGGAGAGAGTGGGCTATCAGACTAGAGATATCCTTATTGGTTGTTAGGGGGCCAAATTTTGAGGGGCAAAAGGGACTCCCCCAATGAAGGTTAAGAATGTTATGCCTAGAGTGTTTGCAAGTAAGGTAAGAGGCTCCTAAATGGAGCATCTAAGGAGAAATGAAGGGACGTAGGAAAATCAATGGACTGTAAGATAAAGGAAATAATTTTCAAAGGAAGGGAAGCAAAAAACAAGGTCCAGCCTTTTTTTCCATAATTTTAGGCCTCCATGTGATTTACTTATGATTTTTTAAAAGTGAGAGCACATTAGGTACTTAATATTGCTCATAGGGGGTGCAATGCACTAAAATTGGTAAATAAAGTTGGCAACACTAATTGTCAACACTAACACTAATTGTGATTTGCAATATTAGTGTTAGAATATTATTTATCCATTCTAACACTATTTTAGCTCTGTAGTAAAAGTTGGTGATTTCAACATTTTTAAGAGAGTGCATTTAATGTTAGATGGAAATAAACCTCAATTTTCTGCCTCCCGCCATCAAAGTCTGGCCCTTCCTTGCAAGACGCCGCGGAAGGGCAGTGGGAGGAATTGCAGCAAGCGGGGGGGGGGGGGKCCATGGTCGGGCTACAAATAAAAGTAAAAATGTGGCTTTAAAAAATAATGGCAACCAAAAAAAATGATTTTTCAGAGGAAATAGAGGAGAGAAAGACAAATCCAATGGTATCATCCAATGTTCAATCGTATACCTCAAGAAAAAAGTTATTGGCAATTAACCAAGAGCTTTTGAATTCAAGGCGGGAATCGAGAGAGGTAGGAATTGGCAGGAAACCACGGAGTATACCCCCCCCCCTGAAAAATGGAGAAGAAGCGATTGGAGAGCTCTCCACTCCTTGCACAAGCTCTTGAAGGTGGTCATTGGAAAGGAAGCAAGGCAAAAACAAAGGTTTCCAAGGAAGGGCTAGAATTTGATGCCGGGAGTTAAGTGCCCCAACACTATTTACACATAAGTTCGAAAATAGTGTTGGGGGTAAAAAATAGGGAACAACACTAATTATCAACCAACACTATTTATCAATTTTAGTGTAGTCGCACTTGACAAGGCTGAGAAGTGAGAAAAGCAATTCAAAACATGCTCAAGTTCAATTAAAAAAAGGATGGATGTTAATTGATATGCAACCCATGTAGTTGGCCAAACTGAGCCCTACATTCCTAGAAAGGGAAATCATGGATTGAGTTAGTGAATTCTAGAAAATGAGGTAGAATAAAAAGTGTGTCACTCATTCATTGGCTCACTAACGATAAAACTTAAGTCTACTCCTTTAAATTTGATTAACTTTTCTCTTAACCCCAAGAGTCCGAAGGCCTTTTTTCCATCAAAAACCACTCAAAACTGCCATTTCTAAAGCAAAGTGCCAAAAAAAAGATTTTAATGTTTTTTTGGCATATCTAACCATAAGATCTTGTACCAGACTAGCATAAGAATGTGTGGAAGAAATTTCAAAAATTTTGGCTGTGTAAATTGCAAGATATTTGCGTTTAATGTGAAGGAAACAAGTTTTTTTGCAACTTGCTCAACTACATTTTTTGGCTTTGAAGTTTGAACCTTCATAACTTATGATTTTTTCTCTATTGACTTTGAATTTTCTTTTAATATGATAAAATATTGAGTTGAGAATCTAGGAAAATAAATGCAACAAAAGTACACTTAATTTTTTCTCATTAAAAATTTGTTAAGTAGAATTAGGTTTAAGATTGAAGGAGAATCTAAATTGTTAATAACTCTAAGATGGAATTGAAATACACTGATCCCAGATACGCAACCCTTGTATTATATGTAGGGGTCATAACTCATCAGCATTAAAGCAACTTAGAGGGCGGCTTTTGTAAAAATTATATTAAATAAAAAAAGACCAAAAAGTTAGGTGAAGACCAAATTGAAAAACTTCTAATGTAAAAAATGTTGGGTTGCATACATATTGGGTGATTGCAAGAAACACTTGTCATATTTTTTGTCCCCTTGCCCTTGGACAGGTGTTTTTTTGCTCATAACTTTTGCATAGTTTGATCTTTTGGAGTGAAATTTTGAATGAAGGTACATGAGATAGTTTTAGACATTGAGTAATGTTTTCAAAATTTTCAAAATTATTTTACTATTTTTAACTTGTCCCCGATTAGGTGTCTACCTTGGCCATTTTGAAGGTTTTTAGTACTATTTTCTACCCAAAAATAAGAATTTGAATCTCAGAATTGAGATGCAAGGATTTATACTAAAGTTACAGAGGCCCACGAAGAGATTTTCTAAAAATAGTAATCTATCTGCCCTCCACATGTGCTCAAAGTGCACTACCTTTGCACAAGTGTAAATAACTCAATTTGTTTTTCCCAAAGCTAAAAATGGTTGAGAAGAAGAATCTTCACGTGAGAAAAAATGTCTTTTTTCTGATGAATTTTTTGAATTTTTTTACTATTTAAAAAAAATCAAACATCAAAGTGTTCATTTTCTTGGTATTTTCCATCACTCTTTGAGTGTGCATAACTTTTGGAAATAAATTTTCTTAGGTCTGAATTTTCACACATGTAATTTTTTGAATGCTTTACAAATTATCCATATTTTATTTCATTTTTGAAAATTTTATTCCAAAAGTCACAGTACTCAAGTCCTAAGGCCATTTTGACCCAAAAACAACAGGTGTTTCTTGCAACTACCCTATTAGAAAAACAATTCACAATATATATGAAGAATCAAAACATCTATACATAGATTTAAAAATTCCATTTATCGAAGAATTTCATTGATCCATTAATTTTATTAAAATGCCCCCAAAGTTGCATAGTTTGGCCTATGATACATGTATTAGAAAAAATCATATAATTAAATTTTTAATGCTATTATTGTCTTTAAAAATATTCATTTCATGTATATAAGTACATTTTTGGATTCCTTGTTTAAAGGGCTATAAGATTTTTCTACATTAAAACAAACTATATCTCTTGAGATTGGATTAAAACGCATTATAAGTGATTATAATCAAGGCCATATAACATGGGAGTTGCGTACCCGGGACACTAATCTTAATGATGAGATTATTCTAGCAAGAGTTCTTAACCTTGTGAAGCTTTTTTTTTTAAATTGTGAAAATTGAAGTCAGAAATGAGTCCTACAAGTTATTTTTTCAAGAAGATTCTCTAATTGCCCAAAATCTAAGATTGTCCATAACTTTTGCAAAACAAATCCAAATGGAATGAATCAAAGCTTTCCATGTAGGAAAAAATACAACTTATTTGAAACAAATTTAAAAAAATATATATTTGAAGTTTTCTTAAAAGTTAATTACTGCCCGCCGGCCGCCGAACTAAAAAACGACTTTTTGTGCCATAACTTTTTTCTTTTTGACTCCAATTGAAATAAAAATTATATTTTTGGAAAGCTAATGTGGTTTCCTATCTTCTCTCAAAAATTCAAAAGATTACAACACATATTGAGACCAAAGGAACCTACCCAAAATCCATTTTATCCTCCGAGGGGACAATGGGACTTCATCAAATATAGCATTGAACCATCCTCAATTTTATTGCTTGGGTGTTGCTAAACCATGCATATATAACAGTCATTGACTACCATTTTTTGATTGTTTCATACAAAAAATTGTGTGCATGATTTTAGGGGCCATTCAATCGCCCCTTGAAAGGCCCCTAAAGTGAAACTTTTATAGGTGTAAATGAAACTTCGATCTATACCTATAAAAGATATGAGAGTTCTAAGAGCATCCCCACCGCACACGGCCAATCAAGCAAACCCGGGGATTGGCCGGGCCGGCCCCATTTATTTCCCCCACGGCACACACGGGGAAGCCAAAAAGTTGGCCTGCCGCGGCCAATTGTAGAGGTCGGACGGCCAATTGGGGTGGCTTGCCCGAGGCGGTATGGGTGAATTTTGTTCTTTGCTCACTTTTCGAGGGACATTAATTGCTTCTCCATGCTTTGTGGAGGTGAGGTGGAACTCGTAGAGGCCATGTTGACTTCCTCCCAGTGTCTCTAGGCGGAGTTGCGGTGGGATGATAGCCAAAAAGGAAGGCCCGGCACGCCAATTGAGGCCGGCCCGCCCTTTTGGCCGGGTGCGCACTCCGGATGCTCTAAGGTTACAGGGTTCCAACTGAAAGGCCATCTGACCACACTGAAATATATTTGCCAAGTGAACAAGTCTAAAAGGTTTTGTGCTGTTCAGAACAAGATATCTAATCTATTCTTTCGTTAGCAAATTGTAACCAGATGTAAACAACAAGCTAAAATTACAAGAATCAGGCTGAAGCAAAAGTAATGTTAAACTACATAATTATGCATATCACTTCAAAATTGTCATATCTCAAGTGCAAAGAGAAAAAAAAAATTGAAGAATTATTTTTGTTGCAAATCAAAGTGGTGGATATAACCAAGGTTGTTCTGTCAAATGCATTTTGGGATCCCGGTGTTGTGTTGTCCGTCCAACGTTGTATGTTATATGTGTCATTTGTCAAATATATGTGACATTGTTAGACAAAAAATCTTACCCCAGTAGCAGAGACAATTTGAAATTTCACTTTAATTATGTTCCAAAATTTAGAATGTAATAAAAGGCCATATTTGTTATATTGAGACTTTTCGCAGTTTCATTTTTATCCTCATGCCAAAGATAAACAGCTTTGTCTCTTTACTAGTATTTTTTTTATAAATATACAACAATATTAACTTCTAGAATTTCATTATAGGATTAGCATTTGAGCATTCTTCATTTTCAGTTTCAATTACTATTTTTTAAATTGAAATTTCCGTCTAAAAATCTGTCTAAAAATCTACAAAAAGTCTTAATGTAACAAATATGGCCTTATAAGTGTTTAAATTGAAACACTTTAATAAAACAAAACTTTTATATGTCAGATTGAAAATAGATAGTTCTTTTATTTGAAAGTCAACCTTGAAATTGATTTCATTAGATGGTCAAAGGGGTCTAGAGTGCCTTAGTGAGCAAGGAGGACCTTGGGGGTGACTCCCCAAGCCTTGCAAAAGTCTAAGAAGGGAGAAATGAGAGAGTCTCGAGCAAACAAGGTGCAATAGCGCCCTGAGCTAGACGAGCATGGTAAAGTGCCACACATGCTTGAAAAGATCGTGAGAAGACGCTTCTAACCGTCCAAAGAACGCATGATTTGGACTTGTGAGTCAAAAGTTATGGAAGTTTAAAGTTGGGGGTGTCCTAGTGGCGCCGAGACACTTAAGGGTTAGGCGTGAGGGGTTTCCAAGGGTACCTTCTATGAAACATGGCATGTAGCATATCATTGGAAAACTATAAACACAAGGATGATATAATGACAAGCATTACAAAGTTCTAAGCTACAAGTCAAACGTTATGGACAAGAAAAGGGTCGTGGTGAAGGCGTGACGCCTCCCCCGATGGACCCGAATCTTTGGAGGATCATAACTTTGCGAGGACTTGTCCAGTTGGGACAAGTGAGCAATCCATAAGCATTTGCTTGTTGCGTAGATATTGAAAGTGTGCTTGCACATGGGATTTGGTGCCCTGGTCRAGAAGTTACGCCGTTTGGAAGTTCAGAAGTCCCAACGGGGGTGTAACTTGGGATTTGAGGTTGGAAGTGGGTGGTCTTCCAAAACCAAAGGTCATGTGGTGACCCCCTTCGACCTAGGAGGGGGGAGGATCTGCCAAATCCTACAGAGGGTACTATAGGAGGGGTTGGTCGCCCTCCTTACTCCCTCTTGGGGCCTTGGTGAGTCCCGATGACTCATGGTTGGTGAGGTTGGTGATGCAACCTCACCACTGCTTTCAAGGCACCATGGGACACTTGTGTGGGTGTCCCGTGGCACCGGTTGAGTGGAGTCCCACTCCTTGCTAGGCTTTTGTTGAGGTGTCCCAAGTTGTGAGTCCCAATTAGTATTGAGGTGAAACTAAGTAGCAAATACACAACAGGCCTAGGATGGAGTTGCAGTGACACTTAAAGGCGATTAGCACCGGTGGGGAGTAGTACCTCCACCGTGTGCTTGGACATCAATGGAAGTTCCGCCTCATGCCACCAAGTGGCATGCCAGGTGTCATGTGCAAAGTGCGTGCTAGCAGTCCTGAAACTGGGACTTAGCAGGGTGAGTTGGAAATAGGGACTAACGGTGTGGGTGCGTGGCATGTGCAGTGTTAGTCAGTGGTGACTCAAGTAATGCTGAAGTTGAAGAGTAGTGAGCCCATTGAGCTGTGTAGGACTCCTCAAGGCTGGTTGAAGCTGTAAGGTGTTACTAGGGCCGCGACAAAACATGTGTAAAAATGTATGAAAAAAGTTTTGAAACCTTTGGCACCATAAACAATAAGGTATTTGAGTATAAAGTGGTGAAAATAATGATTTTTTTCTTTTCTATTCCTTCTTTTCCAAAATAATCTTCTAGATCCCCTTCATTTGTTTCTCCTACAATGATCTTTTGGTTACATCGATCCTCTCCACTAGATTTTCCTTTTGAATATGGAAAAAATCGTGTATAAACCATATTATGCGATCTATACAAAAGTAGACCAAGTTTATGGAGAAACTCAGTACAACACCCTTCACCTTTAAAGGTAACTTGGTTATCTATGAAATCCAATTGCTCCCTTCGTTGATCCCATTGAGCATGCACATGCTCATCTTCGTCAATAACCTCAATCCAAAATCCCTCCAACGATTGTAAACAATCAAAATTTAGTACCCTCTCAAATTGGTTTGAAGAAACCTCAAAAAGTGCTAAAACCTTTACACATAAACAATCTACTCCTTCCAAATTTCTCAACTTTTTTAAGTTGGCATCCAAGAAAACTGAATGCAAGGAAGAGCATTGTCTCAAGTCAGGCATGTGCACTAAAGATGGCAAACAACTAAGTCGCACATGCTACAAAGAATCATACATGCCTATATACTTGTCCTTGCTTGAATTCCCAAATAATGTAATTGTCTTCAATTTCCAAAGGCCGCAAAGATCTAAGTCACGAAGGCAATGAAGCCCCTCCAAATTCAATGTTGTCAAATCATGGCAATCAAACAATTGTAGTACCACAAGATTGCTCAACTCTTGCATTCTCTTGCTTGCAATAAGTCGTGCATTGGCAGGAGTCATAGGAGAAATGAAGAGCCGAATAAGATTTGACCAACTTGAAGAATCCCCTCGCAAATTCATTCCTCCAAGTTGAAACACACCCAAAGCATTCTTCAATCCAATCACATTGTGGTCCGTTGCATACCACTTAGCAAACTCTTYRTACAAAGAAGGCACCTCCATTTCAAATGCCACTCCATACCCCATCTCCAAAGGAACGAAATCAATCATGCCAGACTTCCTTAAAACCCACAACTGCATCAAGTGATAAACATACATTCTTACATTAGATATTGTAAATCCAAAACATCCATACTAGAACTTGTCATGGTCACCAAAACACAACATAAAGGTCCTAGCAAAGGCATGTATTACAACTACATAATCCAAAAAACCAATAGAAAGTGTGATAAAAAATGTCTCTCTTAAAAACTCACATAAATTGAAAGCAACTAGAAGCCTCAACAAAACTCAAACAAGATGAGAGGTACTCACTTTTTCTTCAATAATTGTTCGAGATTCATCATGAAGTCGACAAAGCCAACTAACAACAACATCCGGATATTCCGCACCCAAAAGCGTTTCATTTCTCCAATAGAGTGCGCAATCCAAAAATAACAACTTTTCACTGAAGTCAAAAGTGCTGAAGTGCAAACCCAAAATACCAAACAAATCTTTGGATGACTTCAATACGTCCTTCACCAAGTGCATTTCCTTTTCAAGCCAACCTTTCCAAACCAAAAGCTGATTTCTTTTTGCTCTACCCAATCGAGAAAAGAAATCCGCCAGTGCTCTCAATGCCATAGGGTGATAGAATCCACCCTCGAGGGAATMAAACCAACACTTTTGGATGCAAATTCCAAGAATGTTTTGTTCTTCACTTGTCAATTCAGAGATAGCTTTCATAGGTGCAGCATGTTTCAAAAAAAGTGCTCCAGCTTCTTCAACCATCAATGTTGGCATTGGCATGCATAATTCCGTGTTGGATAACAAATCTTCAAGGATTGCTTTGCTACTTGAAGTGATTAGGATTCTACTCTCGGGGTGGAATCCCACACTCAAATAGTCTTGGACTTCTTGCAATGAAAGTGCATCATTGGTGATATTGTCAAGAATAAAAAGAAATGGCTTCCGCTTTACGAATGCTTTCATTTGCATSAATCCCTAAGATATGCACATCAACACAATAGAGATATCCATTCATCATGATAGGCATATGATAATTTTTTCAAATTGCAAAGTTCCTCTTTACATATGCTCCTATTTTGGAACTATATATAATCAAAATC
>VACF01002181.1:0-68761 GCA_006891605.1 Pleurozium schreberi
AAGGTTTGGGATTAAAATGAAGTGCGCCTTCCACGTTATTTTTGATTTCAAGCCCAATGTTCTTTTGGGGGAATGGAAATAACAAAGCCGTGTGAGATAGAAATGAAATAGCGTTGAAGTATTATTATTAAATTTCATGGATTGAAGTAGAGAAATATATTTAGGCTTGGAGATCCTAGCAAGGTTTGAGATTAAAATGAAGTGGGTCTTCCACGTTATTTTTTATTTCAAGCCCAATGTTCTTTTGGGGGAATGAAAATAACAAAGCGGTGTAGGGTTTAGGGTTTAGGATAGTACCCATTCAGATATTAAGCTCGTCCGTTTGTATGTTCATGATTGTCATGTTGAGAGTTGAAACTTGGCTTGGAGGGAGTTCAATTTCAGCTTGGAGGGAATTGAGGACTGTCACTTGGAGAGGTTTCCAAGGTCAGGGCGCTGACGCCTTGTTGGTGCGCTGATGCCTAGGCGGGGCGCGGACGCCTTCCTGCACGGGCGATGACGTCTGGGCGCGGACGCCTGTCTTTGTTTCCCAGTTCAGGAGCTGAACGTGGTGGTCTGGTGGAGTGGAATTGAGCACCAAAAATTCAAATGGTCATGGGATTCTTCCCTCCCATGGAGAGGGRGGAGGGCATTAATGCAAGGAGCACTTCTTTTGAGGTTGGACAAAATCTGGAGGTCAATGGCTACATTCAAGGATCCAACTACTTCTCGACTTGAAGGACAATCCGTGCAAGCTTGTGGGTTTGGTTTTTTAAAATGAAGGACTTCAAAGTTTTATTTAGTGTGGGAATTCCAGAACTTTCCGCAAAGTAGAAAGCCTCATCACTTTCATGTCAACTATTTTCTTGCAATGATTAAATGTTATTCCCCTCCATATAAGTCTGAACTCTGAAGAACATATTTGAAATGTTTATTTCTTAAAAAAGTGATTTTATTCAGATTTGCCTAGACGGCTCGACTGTCTGAGATTAGAAAGAAACAACATATCGTGCAATAACTTTTTACCCATATTTTCGAATGTCATGAAATTTGTACAGAAGAAAGATATTCCTCGTCCTCGCATTCTACTAAAGTTGTAGTCCAAAAGATGCAAATCTCTAATCACTCGTAGTCACGTAGCCTTAAATTTCTATGTTGCCAAAAATCGCATGGTAGTCCTTCATGGGTTAATTTTGAGATAAATAGCTACAAAGGATTGAGTTTGAAAAGAAATAGCGGTACTGTCCATGTGTTTCAGGAACCCCCCCAAAAATGCAGTAGTGGTGAAGTATTCCAGTATCATTAAAATTCATGGATTCGAGTACAAAAACATACTTGTGGCAAGGGATCCTAGAAGAGTTTGGGTCTTAGGGATACAATATTAGAGTACAACCAAAATGTTTGGACACAATCCCACTTTGGTCTTTGGTATTGTTTTTTTGTCTCAGACTGGTATTGAAATTTTGAATAGAAGGATTAGAAGCGTGCAAAAAGAAGACTATTCCGCTATGATAGAAGAACGCGTGGAATTTATTATCGTAACATATTGACCTTTGTATTTCAAGATTATAAAATATTCAAATAATCAATTTTCTAGGCAACAATTGAATCTTCCAGAGAAGGAAAATGATATGAGCGTGGTCACATGAATAGTGCTTTTCTCCCCTTCCATTTTTTCGGTCGTGGAATTAAAATGAAATACAATATATGTTTAGTATATAAGAATGAGAAATAAAAGATTGCCTCAAATTTATAAAAGTATACTGAAACAGAAGGAGTACAAAGCCATCATCAATCAAATTAGATCATAGCAACAAATTATAAATTTGTGTATGCATAGCTTTCAAAATGAAATAATTCATAGAACTAAATCAAAAGTATAATGCATCAACCTCCTCAACATCCATAGGGGATTTGTTTTTTACTCTAGACCACTCAGTTCACTCACTTCACTGAAACGAATGATTAGTTGATTAGGGTGGGTAAGATGTCCAAGAAACAAGTGTGTGCAAAGAAACGCTAGCGATGACCGAGAATATATATTTTTCATCCCTAATATTGTGTTAATTTAAATATAAGTAGTTTACTCCCATTTTTCCTTATTGCACTACATTAGCTAATTTTGTTTTTAAATACTCCTCACATTGAAATCTTTATAATTGGAAACTAGATTAAATTTGTAAATGTATTACTCAACAACGTCTTAGTTTAGGAATTATACATGCATGATGCAAAATAATTCAAAAATTGCATATTTGGATTTCATATGCAATAATGCAAAATGTATTACAAAATTGAAAAAGTATGTAGCACATTTTCCATGATAAAATATGCATTTTCCGGGACTATGTCTAATGTTGTTGGTAGTACACTAGTATTAAAGTAACTTAAATAGCGTTGAATTGCCAAAGTAGCAATTGTATAAACATTGGTAATGATAAGTGCCTAAGTCTATACGCAAAATATGCTTTGGTAACTACTAATTACCACAATACAAAATGCACTTAGTCGATGTTCWTTGGACTGTTTGCATGGCCACTGGGTCCAGCCTCGTTGTCGTGTACACCGTGCTCCATGGGAGAATTTTCGCCCTAGCCTAGTTGAAGTCTACAAACCGCAGATCGAGTTCTCCTCGTTGGACCGTCTTCTTTCAAAATGACCTTCATTATGTGCGATTGCTTGAGGCTTTCCAGAGTTCGGCGTGTCTCCGGGCTGTGATGCTCAAATAGGAAATTGAGCCCGTCATTTCTAAACGTCTCTATCCACTCAGATTCCGATAATATAGCAAGTTCCGTAGGGCCTGGCATGTTAGGATCCTCCCCAATACGATTGCCATTGTCATTAGTGATACGGACTCTATTAACGCCCCACAACCATTGCTTGGGGTGAGGTCCAAATTGAAACTTCTTTTTGGCCTCGTTCCAATGTCCATTGAAGCACTGGAAGAAAAAATTCCGTTGTCCTTGGTTGTGCTTGTCTTTCATTGGAAACAAGTGGTGGCAAGCAGCTTGAATTTGATCTAGGTCTCTCTCCTAACCATGTTCAGTAAAGAGCTGTGTCTTCTGCAACGACGTCATTTGCAATTTCCAGCTCCACACCAAGTCTTTTCCCCAGCTGTTAGGGTGATCGGGGGCATTCGTTCTATTGTATTCCCAATGTAGTGGCATGTATGGAATTAAGCCAAACAACTCGTACAAGCGCTCGTGGAATGGAGCTTTGCACATTGCGCACCGACAACGGACAATCATGGAACTGATGAGGCAAAATGGATGGTACAAGTGGTTGCACGTGCCCAACTGCATTCCACCTTCAGGGCCAAATGGATTCATACAAATGGGACATGTGGTCCCATCTTCCACAAAACTTGAAGGATTTGGCCACTATAACAACGCCTTGCTTTTGTAGTCGACTTGTAACCCGACCTGATTTTTGTAATCCCAATTGTGTTGGGACCAATCAATGATTGATTTCCCACTATCGAGCTCAGTGGTTGCCATGTTGAAATCAAAAAGATCATCTACAAGGGCCCAAAAAGTCAAGCCAAACACCCTTTCCTGATTGTGCTGAATGTAGCCGTGGTCCATTTTCTTGAACTCTGCCACTAATTGTTGTGTTTTGTCGACGCTGAACACGCATGCCAACTTCCATTGGTAGTACTGCTCCACTAAGGCATGCAATCGACTTTGTAATTTCTCTTTCTCGGCTTGCAAGTCGTTCAACTCAGAGCTGTCGTTTGTAACCATGCCTGTAACTTCGAATTGCATTGGTACATTGCCAGTGGCAAATACTTCCCCTACAAAGCTTGGCCCTTCTTCCGTAGACATAGAAAGAACACTGTGCACATCTTGCACCGGAATCTAAGAATCGCATAGAGGTCTTTGTGCATGTCCTTGTGGATCTTGACCTTCATTCATCATCTGTGCTGCTTGTAGATCTTCCCGAAGCTGCTCTATGTCACGTTCTTGCTCAGCAATTTTCTCGTCCTTTTCCGTGATTTCTTCCCTGAATTTGCACACATCTTCATACATAGAATGCAGTTCACCATTTTTGTCTTCTAATTGCATACTCAAGCTTTGTATGGTGTCTGCAGCAACCATAACATCAACAATTCCAATTGTTGGTTCATCAGGTCCTTCAAATTGCGCCTGAACTACTCCAACCACTGGTTCCTCAACGCCATGGAATTGTACATCAGCACTTTGCTTCGCAAGATCTCCAAACAGTGCACGTTCAGCCATCCGCTATTGTGCACGTTGTTGTCCTCTTTGAATTAATACCATTGGTGTATGAGCCCCATCAGAGTTGTCATCCGTAGATGAGTCTTCTGTTTCATACGTGTCTGGCGCCTCAATACGTGTGCAGAACCTGACTAGCCCTCCTCTGGGATACCTCAAAAAACCCCTTGCAATTATTCCATTCGCTGGTGTTGGTATTTTGATACCAGATGGCGTGCCCTTCACGGTGGACCAATCCACTYGCTTGTTCAATCTCACTTCCGCATGCACACCCCGTGCAATGAAAAGGGGGATTTCATTTCTTTTTACGCTGGCCAGGTTGTACAACACCTGATATATTTCGATGCATCGTTGTTTGAAGGCCTCATCGATGCAGTATTTCAAATTTGCTTTATTGAAACGGCGTTGGTAGTTGTGGCGCTCTTCCGGGAAGGCCTTGCCAATGTGGCACCATTCGATGTAATTGGAGCAAGTCTCTAAACTCCACAGGTCAGGCACTTCATTCCAATCCTTAAATGCAAGTTTTTGAAGGTTTCGAAGCACATGTAATCTCTTCTTCTGTTTATTTCCTAGCCTTAGTCTAGTTTGGTCTCGTTCTCGTTTGTTAGTTCCCGGTGCTGTCACCATCATTGAAAAATCGGGCAAGGCGTGGACGTAAAAAAGCACCCTGCACAACGCCAACGTCCAGCTCAATGAAGAAGTAGAAGATTTGGAATATGCAGGGCAAGGACTGGTGGGGCGGGGACGGCCTTATATAGGGCCAGGGCGCAAACTGCTGGGGCGTGGACGTGTGCCTGCCAGGGTGCGGACGTGTACGATTTCGGACCCATCCGCGCCCCACCACAACCCGTCCGCGCTCCAACAAAAGTGTCCGCGCCCCAAATAGTCATCCACGCCCTCATTTCCAGCGTGGACTGCCAACGTGGAACCCATAAGTTTCTGCATTTTTTCAGTAATGCTAAGCACCCGGGCTGTCCGGACCGTCCGCTTGTCCGGTCCGCCTTGCCCGTCCGTCCGTCCCATCCGGTCACTCCGACCCGTACGTTATGACAACCCCGATCATCACAAAACATAGTCACAACACAAAGCCCTTGCACTCTTTTGTGCACAAAGCTTTCTATTCATGTTACGAGCGCAAACCCTCACACTACATGGTTATTGAATTTCAAAGTTTTAATGATTAAAAAAATTAGTAAAAAAATTACTTTTATTTTTTGGGTTCAATATGAAACGAGAAAATATGAAACAATACTGTAGTTCAATATGAAACAAGAAAGAGCTATAATTTTTATTAATGTATATATTTTTTGCATCCAAGAAACCTTGAACACTCCAATCCTGCCTGAGAATCTAACCAAATTTCAGAAACTTAAAAGTTAATCAAATTCTAGAATCTTAAAAGATAGGAAGTTACTATGATATAGTGATACTGTGTATTTCTTCTGAGACTTTGGGGTGCTTCACACCTAACAGAATGAGAACAAGCTTTGATAAATAATAAACTTTGAATAAACTTTTTCCGAATCCATCCAGTGATAAATATATTATGACGGACGCAACTAAAACTCACAGAAAACTTCACCACTTTAAAGCTATTGTCCTACTTTGGCCTATATAAGAGTGAGCCCCACCCAGGGAATGACGCTCATCCCATGGGAATGTTAGTGGGATCCATCTGTGCTTTGTCATCTTTTTACCCAGATGCCAACCCTGCGCTTCAGGTACAATATTGAACTTATTAAGTTACGTGATTTGTCTTGATGTAAAGAATAGGTCAGTTTAGTTCCGTGTGCGAAGCATGTGCAGACTGCACTATTCCCCTTTAAAGTATTTTCTCATTGATTCTAAAGTTCATGAGATGTTATCATTTGGTTGGATGTTTGATTCTTGCACATGAGATGCCAGTTTTTCTCGGGGAGATCACTTAGAGTGTCTATTAGGAACTACGTGTGTTAAGATTTTAGACCCCCTATCTTATACCCTAAAATTTAGATAAATGAGAAAGAAAAAAATATGAATAGATTTTCCTACTTTGGAAGTTTATATCTTGAATTATTGGTATTTTTATTTGTTTATTATAATTAGTTACAAATTTTTGAAGTAAAAAAATACACTGTGGAGCTGAAAATAACTTTCTATTGAAAGTTCATATTTCTTAAATATTGATGCAATGGTCATCTAAATGTATTCTCTATAAACATTTGAGTTGAAAAACATGCCTTTTTAGTTCATTTTTCAATCTATTTTAGAAATCATTCCATTTATTATTTGAGTTGGGAATTTTTAGCAATAGAAACCTATAGTCATTATTAAACAAAGTTTAAAATTATTGGTTGAAATTATAGTTTATAAAAAAGTATATAGGGGGCCAAAAAATCACTTGAACGCACATGATGTGTTATAGATACACTAAGTGATCTCCCCGGGCAGTTTTTGAGATTTTCAATGTGAACCGGGTGGGGATTGTTGATGTAAATCTCATCGATTCAAATCATCTGGGTATCTTTCAACTGGTCAACAAGGCTGATTTATGTTGTTTGGAAATTTTGCGTACTATCAGGGTCAAGATTTGTACACGAACAAAGCTGTGAGGGACAAGCAGATTGTGCGCATTCTTGGAAAGGTTAGATCGATCTGGGACATGTTGGTGTGGTTCCATTACCGTTGTGTTCTCTACCTTCTGACTAGAGGGTGCTCAATGTTATGACCAACCGGAGAGTGACGTTTACGTTATTGCTTTTTCAAGTGCCAACACTTGCAGCAGCTGCATATTTGCGAATGGCAGGTAGACCACCAGTTCCGCCGTCCAACCAATTGTCGCATGCAGAGAACTTTTTGTACATGCTGGATTCTTTGTACGTCTTTTCAATTTCAGTTTTTGTTTGGTGCTGGAAACAGTGTACTTTGCAGATTTCTTTTGATATAAATGAGAGTGATCGACGCTTTTTCTTTAAAACTCCGTTTCGATTCTATGCTACATCAGGGACCGGGTTTTGTTAAGAGCGTTGCAAAATTATTTCAAGAAACTGCTTTTTTTATAGTGTACTTGATGGTATGTTTAGAGATATCTCTTTGTTTCGGTCTTCTAGCTCTTGTTGTGCTGTGGACGGTGGTTGCATTTCTCTCTCGTTTCCAATTTTCTCCGAATGACTGCTGCTGACTTTCTATTGACATTGGGAGGGGTGATAGGAAGTACAAGCCTAACCCACGTCTAGCAAGGGTTCTGGACATCCTTTTTATATTGCATGCAGAACATGAAATGAACTGCTCTACAGCTGCTGCTCGTCACCTTGCTTTGAGGTATGATTTTTTTTTGCATTCTTTGGTGTCTTTGTGACCCACTTACAGACCCAAGAGCTGTTGCGAGAACGACTTGTTTTGGGATTTTGCAGCTGGTTTGAGACTGACGTGGTATTCAAATGGTCCATTGCAGTGGAGTCGATGTTTACACAGCTTTGGCCGGAGCAACAGGTGCTCTTTACAGGCCATTGCATGGTGGTGCTAACGAGGTACCAGTTCGGCAGTGTCGGTGTTGTCGTATATTTTTAAGTTTTGAACTTCCAATTATCAAAGATTCTTACTGCCTGGGGTGCTAATTTTGTTCTTTTCTAGGTGGTTCCAGTTGTTTGGGATTTGTTGTGCATGTTTTAGGCGATGTTGCTTGACAATCCTACATCCTGTAAGGAAATTCTCTGAAGATTTGTCATTATGCAGGCTGTATTAAAGATGCTGGCTGAAATTGGCACTGTAGAGAACATTCCCAATTTTCTTGAGGGTGTAAAGAACCAGTCTGCATTCAACCTGTGATTTGTCCCGGAGGTGTATCTGTAGCATATGTTTAATGTTTGATCGGCGGGATTGGTTGACTAGTGCTTGTAGAATGTTGCACTAATAGTACTTTGATTAGAGTTACAAGAGTTATGTTAGGATGTAATTAGTTTTGGTGCAATTTTGATTTTATTTTTGTGTTTTTCATTGGAGCAGGAAAAGGAAAATGTCAGGCTTCGGTCACCTCGTTTACAAGAATTACGATCCTCGTGCTAAGGTCAGTAATATTTTGGTCAAGATTATGGCCTTCGTCTTGGGATTTGGTGTGGAATCATGTAGTCTTAACCCCTTACGGAGTTGGGTATTCCAAATTCCAGAAATTTGGAGATGTGTTATCAAGCGCAACTTGTGAGAATGAATTAGTCGTATCCTATGACCCTTAAATCATATCCAAAGAATAAGTCTTCCGAGTGACTAAGAATATTTTTCTGGAGTTCAAAATTCTAATGATGATAATGTTTCAAGGTTCAAGTGTGTCCAGAGCGGGTGTCCTCTGGTCCCTTGGATTCAAGAATTGCAAGACCTGATTCGTGAAAGACAATGGTATCAGGGGGCACTGCATAACGTGGACACAATCAAATGCTGTCTTGCGCCACCCAGGTTGAGGAGTCGGAATTCAAGTTCATCTCAAAGTGGCAAAGCGCAGAAAATGAAGCGATGTGCAAAAAAATTAGACAAGTTTGAAATCAAAGTTGACATTCTAATACAAACGTCTTGCTCCAATTGTTCAAGCATTCTTCTCTTGACTTCTGTAGGTTGTAAATTGAAACTGACGACATGGTGTTTAGGGGTACCAATGGTCACCCCCTCGACCACGGGCGGCACCGATCGCACCCCAGGGGGTGACTATAGGTACCCGACTTTCAAGTTTTCTAAACAGGGCTTACAGATCATAATTTGTGTTATGCAGGCCCACATTTATGATCTCACATCTGCACATTGCAAAGCCGTGGAGGTGTTGACCTCGTCCAGTGCACCCCAGACCAACTGCAGCAGCTGCAAAATCATACTACACTAACCGGACTTCAATCTATCGAGCTTTCTTTACGACAATTATGCACACTTGCGCTCGAGGCGTCTTGCAACAATTGTTCAGACACTCTTACCTTCACTTCTGGAGGTTGTAACTGAAACTCTAGACATGTTGTTTAGGGATACCAGTGGTCTCCCCCGCGACCACAGTTGGCACCGATTGCACCCTAGGGGCTGACTGCAGGTCCCCGACTTTCACGTTTTTTGAACAAGGCTTACAAATCGTGATCTGAGTTTTGTAGGCCCACGTTCATAGTCTCGCATCTGCACATCGCAAAGCCGCGGACGTGTTGACCTCGTCAGGTGCACCCCAGACCGACTGCAGCAGCTATGAAATCATTCTAGACTAACCGGACTTCAGTCTATCGAGCTTTGTTTACAACGAACATGCACACCTACGCGCGAGGCATCTTGCAGCAATCGTTCAGACACTCTTACCTTCACTTCTGGAGGCTGTAACTGAAACTCAGGACATGTTGTTTAGGGGTACCGGTGGTCACCCCTCCGACCACGGGCAACACCGATCGCACCCCAGGGAGTGACTGCGGGTACCCCGACTTTCACAATTTCTTTACTGGGCTTACAGATCGTGATCTGAGTTTTTCAGGTCCACATGCATGATCGGGCATCTGTACATTGCGAAGCCGTTGACGAATTCAGCTCATTCAGAGCACCGTAAACCAACTCTAGCAGCGGCAAAATCTTAACTAGACTAGTCCAAGTTCAGTTTGTCGAGCTTCTATATTACCACAAGCATGCACACGTGTGCACAAGAAAAAATCACAACAGAAGGCTAGGCAGAAACAGAAAGTGACTGACTAGAGATTCCTCGAGTGCATCAACAGGAGCAACAGCTTTGTCCACGAATTCCAACAACGACTTTAAAACTGAAAGTCCACCTATTAAGACACGTTGCGTCAGAGATTCGGTGAGATAATTCACCTCTCCTATGCGCAACATCTCCCGCTCCTCAGGTGATGACTCTCCAGAGTCCGGATGACCAACTCGTGTCCGACTCTTGGTGCGCAGCATCGCACAAAACCCTCCCCAAACCAGTGAAGGAAGTTGAAGGCCCCTCCACTGTCAACAGCATTGCAGGACAGCACAAACAGTGGCGTCAAAGTTTCAAAAGCGCAACTTCGAAGCGGCTGTGCAAGTTGCAGAATGTTTGCGAAGGAGACGATGTTTGGCCCACCTCGGGAACGTTGCTATGAACATATGTATCAGTAGATTGTTGACATTTCCGAAAAAAGATCTTCACTGTGACAAAAAGGGAGTTTGGAAATGCCTTGCGGATATCCAAATGGAACAAGTTCATTCAAGGCCGTCCAGCATTCGCCCATAGAAAACAAGAAAATGAAAAAAAAAAAAATCTTCTTTGGCGAACGGTTGGACAGATGGGCAGATGGGCGGATGACCTGGTCTGTGAGGCAGATCCCAAACAGCCCACTTCATCTCAACTTGAAGGCCATCCAGCGTCTATCCAATGAAAAAGAAAAAGAAAAAAAAATCTTTTTTTTTGGCGGACAGGCGGACGGGCGGACGGCTTGGTGTGTGTGGCGGATTCCAAATAGTCCGCCCCATCACAACCCCAAGGCCGTCCAACGTCTGCCCCTCCCCCAATGTTTTTGT
Organism: Pleurozium schreberi; assembly: GCA_006891605.1. Lineage (NCBI taxonomy): Eukaryota > Viridiplantae > Streptophyta > Bryopsida > Hypnales > Hylocomiaceae > Pleurozium > Pleurozium schreberi. Next base: position 10,707 of record VACF01002181.1, read on the forward strand.
TTTTTGTTTTTTTTTGGTAGTCGATTTGGCTAACAGCACTACCAACGGCCACAACTGGGCAGACAACAACATTGGATTCTAAAAAACACAAATGAATCTTAAAAACTTTCATTATTCAAATGAATGCTACAAGCATCCAATGTAAGATGATTGAATGTATGTAAGGATAATTGAAGTTATTTCTCCACACATTGAAATGTATGCTCTCAATCCTAAACCTTATATCTTCTACCCTAAACTAACTTTGAACCTTACATCAATTATCCAAAACGTTGGTGTGGTGTGCATAATATGTTTGACTTTCAATTTCTTTTAGTGTAATTATCAAAATGCACTACATATGTAAATATCATTGGCTTATTGATTTATGTTTTCAATGTTTTTTAAGGTTTAAAGCATGAATTGCTAAGCGTGCTCCATTATACAAAAATAGAACACATAATTATAACTTAAACTATTTCTTTAAGTTTTGCTGTAAAATGCATAGACATTGCAAAATTCCAAGGTGTGCATAGTATAAGCAATTAAATCATTTTATTATTCTATTAGAAAATATTACTAAAAAGGCTCTAAGCACTTTAATGTGATTTAGTGTAGTATATTGAATATTAAAATTAAATATATTATTCATACAACAATAATTTAATCGAAGCTATTATCTTACACCCTTATAATTATATGTACATCATAAATTATAAACTCTAAACAGTCAAAATTATATCCCATACAAAAAAAAACCCGGTGCTTTGGTAGTGAAGAATGTAATTGACCCTCTAATATGACAACTCCTCATGTACAAGAACTAATTAGTTATGGATTGCATATGTACATTTGTACTTTGTAATGTATCTTTACATTAAAAGCTTTGGTCAAAGGATTTTTTATAATTTAACTTCCATAATGACAATGAAAAGTGTGCTTGAGGTGTGCTTGATGCCTACCTCAAGCACACCTCAAGCACACTTTGAGCCTATTTTTTTTATTAGTTTCATTTTTAATTTAATTTCCATGAGAAAAGTAAATGTGTGCTTGAGGTCTACCTCAAGCACACCTCAAGCACACCTTGAGCCTATTTTTTATTTGATTTATTTTTAATTTAGTTTTCATGAAAAACGTAAAAGTGTGCTTGAGGTGTCTTGAGNTTTAATTTAGTTTTCATGAAAAACGTAAAAGTGTGCTTGAGGTGTCTTGAGGTAGACCTCAAACACACCTCAAGCACACCTTGAGCCTATTTTTTTATTTCATTCATTTTTAATTTAGTTTTCATGAAAAAAGTAAAAGTATGCTTGAGGTGTGCTTGAGGTCTACCTCAAGCACACTTCAAGCAGACCTTGAGCCTATTTTTTATTTGTTTCATTTTAATTTAATTTCCATGAGAAAAGTGAAAGTGTGCTTGAGTTGAGCTTGAGGATTACCTTGAGCACACCTCATGCACACCTTGAGCCTACTTTTTTATTTGATTTATTTTTAATTTAGTTTCCATGTGCAAAATAGAAGAGGGCTTGAGCTCTTTTTTTTTTTTTTTTTTCATTGGGTGGACCTTGGACGGCCTTGTGGTTGTGATGGGGCAGATTGTTTGGGATCCGCCTCATACACTAGGCCGTTCGCTTGTCCGTTTGTCTGTTCACCAATTTGTTTTTTTCTTAATTTGTTTTTGTGAATGCATGCACATGGTCATCCATTGTCCGTCCACCTGTCCGTTTGTCTGCTTGTACGCCAAACTTTTTTTTTCTTAATTTTTCTTTGTAGACGCATGTATCTGGCCGTCCGCTTGTCTGCTCGTCCGTCCATCCGCTCGCCCACTTGTCCGCCTATCAATCTCGCCCGCTATCCTGTCCGCCCGGACCCTTTCGTCCGCCATCCGTTCGCTGTCCTTCCGCTGGACGTGAGCGTCCCCCCGATTCAGACGTTCGATTTTGGGACGCAATTTTCCCCGAGACGTTGGACGTGGACAACCCTGCCAGATAGCATCCTTCACCTTTATTTGTTTGCCCCAGTGTTTGGAAACATCAGAGTTATTTGTGGCCAGATTGCCTCTTTTACATCCACTTTGAAGCAATTGTCTGGATTTATGACAAAATGGAATTTGTGCTACCCTCTCAAACCGCTAATGAGACCAGACGCTACGTTCTGCTTGAAGTTCTTTGGATTCAGCAAAAAACTTTTGGGCCAAACACGAACTATGCAATGAAACAACCCAAACCTTACATTAGCAATCTCAATAACAGACCTAGCCAAGTAGATAGCATGAAGCATTGACAAACATTCAGAAAATGGGTATCATTAACAACATGTCCCTAGGAATTCCAACTGCTGCTTGAGAATCTTAATACCTTAGCCGCCGGATTTTTTTTCTTTGGAAGGTCCTTTGTCCGCGTATCTCGCTTCTCCAATTCCATCTACACAATGACACCACAACTTAGAGTCAGTTCTATGACTGAATGCCAGGTGAGGAAAAAGTGGCATTACAAACCACAGGGGTTTGTCGATCTCCTCACTTGACAAGTACAAGGCAACCAACGTCACAAGGGCATCCACGTCTGTTTGAATAGGTAACTGGTCTAAATACACATGGCAAGGTCTGCTATGCACTTTGATGTCCTAGCAGCTAACCTTCCCATAATCATCTTCTTGAACTTAGCTGCCGTCTACAGAAGCCTTCACGAAGACCTTCTATTTCCGTGGAGAAGTACAAAGGCGTGCTGCAACACCCTCTGGGCTAACAGCGCCACTCCAAACAACCACTTCAGCCTCTGTGCAAACCTTCTTTGGTGAGGGAGAATCGGGACAAGTGATCTCAATTCTCAACAACCTTCTTCAACTTTCGAGCACGCGACTTCATTTTTGAGTCGGCACCAGAAGGTTGAGGGTGCAGTATCTTCTCCTTATCAACCTTTACTTCTTTTGTGGCAAGACTTGCTGCTACAACTTCTTCCGCTGGTTTCAGTGTACTGTCTCCAACCATTTGTTGCGGAGCCGCAGCAGTCATTTCTACTTCCTATGTTAATTTTCCAAGCTTTGGACTTGGGACTCTTAGATGTACAAGTGCAGAGACAACAACAGGCGTTGCTGTAGATGCCTAGTCAACGTCAATAATCACAGCATCAGAGGTCATGGCATGCTTTGTAGGTTGCGGTTTCAATGGAGGGACATCAGCTGGACACTTCTCTGAAGATGGCAGCAATGGCAATTGATTAGAATTACTGCTTGACTCTTAAACCTGCATGGGATCTTGAATTCAGAATTCAGATGTGCAACAGTTACAAGTCTAGGTGCTGAACCCATCTGTGCTTGGATATCTACTGTAGAAATGCCAACGCTCGAGCACAAGCATTCATTGGAAGAAAACCGATCTATGCACTTCCTCAATATGCTCTTTACATCTTTCATGGAATTATCGCTTCTCAATTGGTTAAATAGTATTTCCATCAACTTGCCTTCCATGTCATGGTGCAAGGCCTCTAGTGCTTTCAGCTTGGAATGCATTGTGGATGCGCCACCATGTAGTCACACCCAGGATTGTCTGGTGTCGTATTGTAAATAAATACATATAATATTTAAAACATGTCTATATTATATATTTTTGTAGATTCTTGATTTAGAAGACAAACTTATCAAAAACGCTTCCGTTAACTTCAAGGTGACGGTTGTTAGCAATGGAATTGTTTTTAAGGTGAAAGCCTTAGACAAACTTCATCAGTTCAACGTAATCATTTGAGTTTTAGAATTTGGGTTTGGATTTGGAATTCGATTGCAAAATGTTGAACTGGAGGGTTTTTATGGAGTCACAGGATGTAGAGTAGTACTCTTCATCAACTTCAGTTTTTACTTCCACTAGATGAAGGTTGGAGTTTAGTATGATATTTAATCTTTTGATAATATATGTGTGTGTTAAAAAGTATAAAAGTGGGAGTGTAGAAGTAGTTTACTACGTAGTTGTTTTTCCTTGGACCATTGGTGGTTTGGAGGCCCATGTATGGTGGATAGGGACAAGTCCTATTTATCATAGAGGTCTTGAGGCTAGGTATGTATCTTCTTGCTCCTCGAAGAAGGGATTGTTGTGTGGAAAAAAGGGAGTGTTCTTTTTGGGTTTTTTTTTAAAGAATGTATACGGAGAGCCGAAACTTTGATTAGTGAGAACTCTTGTTATATGAAGAATTTGATAATGAAAACTTGAAAGTTTTTTTCTTATGATATTGTGCTTCTTTGGACATCTTTCTTACTTGATATGGAGTTGTGAGTGAGGAGTTATAAGCATGTGAGTGGAGGAGGGTCTGCTGCCACCCATCAAAGAGGAGCGGAGATTCGAGCGACCATCACAGTTTTTAAATTTATATTCTTTATTTGAAACTTTCAACCATTAGAAAAGTTTTTGTAGCTTTCTATAGACACTTGATTCGAAGCATTTGAGGTTATAAGTTATAAGTTATGGGTTGTTGAATGATAAGGAGTCTGCTGCCTTTCTAAAGAGAAGGCCGAGACTTTGCTTGTCTATAGTTTTTGGACAGTAGTTTGGAATGGTTTGGAACTTAAAAGAAAGTTAGTTTGTGCAAATAGCTTCCTAAAAAATTATAGAACTTGGGAATTGAAAGAAATTTGAGAAAGATACAAGAGTTTAAGATACGAGAGGTCTGCTACTTTTCAGTTGAGAAGGCCGAGACTTTGATTGTCCATAATTTTTGGACATTATGTTGGATTGATTTGAGATTTGGTAGGGTAATACATTATCTTATTAGATTTTTAAAATGCTATAGCATTTAGAATTTGAGCTTGTAGAACATCTGTAGTAATAGTTCAAAGGCAGCTGCTATTTACAAAAGTTTCTTTTGAAACTAGTTGGGGTTTCTTGAAGTTCTTGGGTGAGGTAAGACTCTAGGACTCAAAACTTTGGAAATTTGAAGACCTTTGGAGAAGTTGTGTGTGTTGTGGCTTGTGATTCAATAGAGTTGTTTTTATTTGTTATTCCCAGTCAGTTTTGGAGGCTACTTGCAATTTTGATTTCAGCATTGTGAACTTGTTGTGAGCCGTGGTTATCCAGCAAGCGCTCCATTTTGTATTTGTGGCGTCAAAGTAGGATTAATGGCCCACACAGTCAATCTTTTATGTTGTTCCTACTGGTGAAAGGTACCTCCTGGTCACCGTGGGTTTGAAGTTTAGGATCTCATCATCCGGATGGTCACCTGTGTTGGCCATCCTATTTTACCTGTCTCAGACCTTGTTTTTTATCATACACCCTTACCTTGGTCCTTTACAACCACCACAAGATAGGCCAACAGGGACAAGATTGAAGTTTAAAGTCTGAAGATAAAAAGATTGAAGATTGAAGATAGAAGAGCAAAGATTCAACTGAACTCTCTAGTGAACTATTCCTAGTTGCGGCCAGATACTTTGCGTATTCCCAGAGTGTAGTCCTCTCTACCCGACATTGCTCGTCTCGCGGACGCGGACGCTACCCCCCGGACATCCCCTAATGTTCGGACGGGCCGTCCGCCAAGGTCGTCTACCGGAACTGTCCGCATGTCCGCGAGTTCGTCCGCCTATCCGCGAGCCCGTCCTTGTCCGCCTGTCCGCGCGTTCGTCTGCCAAGTCGTCAGCCCGATGCCATCCTCCAGGTCGTTCGCATAAAAGCTTAAATTTGGTTTAATAGTTGAATTCAACTTAAAGGTCTTTGTTGTGGTTGTTTATGGTTTAAAAAATAAAATATGAATTTGAATTTTTCTGCCACTAATCTCCATTTCTACTTATCACTCTTAAAAAAAATTCAAATAATTTGGGTTGTTTTCGTTATTTTATGTCATTTATGTTTAATTTTTGCAACGAAAATGATAACAATTACAATTTATCACAAAATAAATAGAAATTTCTCAAAGTGACATAGAATGCAGAGTTTTAAGTTGAAAAAATATAAGATTATTATTTGAGCACAATTTCTAGTATGGACTTTCCACGAGTAAATTTAGCTCGGTCATGATGTTTGACCATTCTACAATGGCTCACATCTTTTAGGACTTAAAAGTATAGGAAGAGGAACCTTGCTCCATGGACTTATATTTCTTTCTCTTGAAGGCAAATGAATTTAATTCATTCTCCATTAAAAAGGAATAAAGGGGCCCTCATTCAATTAAACCATATTTTTTTGTATTTTAGGCCAAAAATTAAAAAAGGGTAGTGCCGTAGTGGCAAGAAACCCTTGCTGTTTTGTGGACAATTTGGCTATGGTACTCATGATTGATGATTCTGCAGGAGTACTGTAACTTTTTTTTTTAATTTAAAAAAAATATGTTAAATATGTTAAATATATATGCTTTTAAAAGAAGGTACCCTGCTGGAGAAGGAAAAGCCTAGAATTTTTTTCTAACTAGCCATCTAGGTGAACTAGAAAAGTGCAAAATCTCATGAAAATAGGTATTTTGACAATTGAAGTAGTAAACATTTTCTTGTCGTAAACACTCTATTTTTTATTCTTTTTTCTCTAATAATTTCTGTTTGTGCCTTCATGAAAACATTTGATCCATTCCATGTGGATTTGTTATGGAGAAGTTAGGGACAATATTAGATTTCGGTCAATCAAAGTATTGTCTTCCAAAAGTAACTTTTGAGAGTCACTTGTGATAGTATTTTCTGTAATTTCAAGAAAAAGAAATTTTCCCAAGGTTTAGATCTCAAACGCGAACAATGTAAGCCTAAATCAATTAGTGTATTTGAATTATAGCTTAGAGCTATTAGTAATTTAGATTTTCTTTAAATCGTGAACGTACTTGACTCCAAGAATTTTGTAATGAGTGAAAACTACATATTTTGTTGTTCATCTTTTTTTCACACATTCTCAACTAAATTTTTCATCATATTAAAGAATAAATTCAAAATGAATAGAGGAAAAATCACAAGTTCTAAAAGTTCAAAGTCCAAAAATATAGTTGGACAAGTTTCCACAAATTTTTTATATTTTTTGCTATTGCACAAATGCATTATTGCATTTTCTATTTATATTCTGTTTCCTCAATAATTTGGAAGAAAAAATCAAATTATTGTGAATTTTTAAGGCAAATAAGTCTTTTTTTTACTTCATGTATTTTTTTTCATTTCATGCTATGTTTTGGAATCATTAATGACCCAGAATTACCGTAATATGAATCAAATATACATGCACGTTTAATACACTTATATGATAAAAAAATGAAATCATTTGCCATGCACAAATAGTCAACAATTCAAAACTTACACGTAATATATTAAATGAACGTGCATACATTGTGGAAGCGTAAGTAATACGTATTCCATATTCTATACGAGTACGATGTCACTCCTAATCTACCTAATATTTCTATATTTTTATAATTCAATATCTCTAGTTCTCTACGAAGCCCGCTCGATTACTCATACGAATGTCAAAAGTGTTCATCAGAAATGGGTCATCTGTGAGTTGTTCTAAACCAATTTGTGATGTGGGCAAATCCACCATGATGATTGTCGCCTTCCAGGCAAAATCGACGCAAGTAGGATTCAAACATCCTGGCAAAATCAGTGTGACTTAATCGTGATGTTTGGTGTTTCGCGATGCAACTTGTAGTATACCTCTGACATGCAACCTTTATTGATGGCTAAAGCTATCTTAACAACCGCGTATTCCTCTGATGTGCATGATAAATGTGGAATGATTTCCACATTCGCATCTCTACGGTGCAAATATGCAATACTTGGCGCCATCCCACCTCTTCTTCAAAGCTTCATTCATATTGCTTGCAGAAGTGAACGTATACAAAGATTTAGGTGGTTCCGCGGCTAAGCTTGTCATGCCCCAATCACACATTCCAATGTACATAAGAGATTCCTCTATTGGAAAATGAAACATAATGTTGTCCAACGAAATGTCATTGTGCAGATGTCCAGTAGTGTCCATAGCATGCATAATATGCAGCAACGCCCATGCAAGCTCCATAGCCTTCTTCCTAAAATACCTGAGATGCTAAGCGACGGCAACTTCTTTCACCAAAATGATTTTATCATAAAATACCCGAAGGAATATGTTGTCCGGATAATTATGATCCATATTTAGCATTTGCCGCACTGTTCCACCGTTCCACCAAAACGAATATCCTTCATTCTGCCTAGCATGCACTGCGAAGAATCGTATCACTCCATCATGTAGAATCCGCACTTCCATAGACTCATTTTGGTGTTCTAATTTCGCTAGTTGAGGTTGTGTGTCGTGGTGGTTTGATAATTTGGCGGCAAACTCCCATGACAAAGCTATTCCAGGACATCCTTCAATTCAAATCCTCCGAATTGTGGCATATCCTTCCTTCATGATTTTCTCATCTTGCGGAATCACTTGGGCAGTCTTTGGAAGCGTTATGAGATGACACTTGCCTCTATTCAATTCCGTAACTCCTTCCTCGCTATTCCACCAACCCATGGACCTTCGTTGATTACGCCTCTTTGCAAAAGGTTTACAACGGCCGACAAACAAGTCAACTTTGAGAATGAGTTCCTCAAAAGCTTCGTCATTTGCACGGTGTATACTGTCATACTTTGATATAATGACTTTTGCGTTCTACAAAGCGTTGTGCATCTTATTATCCATGAACTTGGTGAAGCCCCTTTTATCCGTCTCTTGATGCCATTCGGGAACATGTAAAACATCCAACATCTTCTGCATCATGTCCATCTTGAACTTTTGAGGACATTCCTCTTGATACTTTACATATTTGGCGTTAGGTGACACCGTTGTTTCAGCCTCATAAAATTTAAGAATGAATTCGATGAGGAATGCTTTGCACACATCTAATGGAATCTCCCTAGCTGTTTCAATGCTTGGCCCAGTCACATGTTTCCCCTTCGTGGCCTTCATTGCTCTCGGCATTGTGCTGAACTCTTTGTAACACTTATTAATGACGATGTTAATGTCATAGATGTATAGTACTCTTCAAGCAAATTATCGTATGTGCCAAGAATTTTATAAAAAAAACAATAAGCAGGCCTCCAGAAAAACAGACTCTTCCCTTCCCGTTGAGAGGAGCCAATGGAGGATACACCACCAAGGCACCAAACTCTCCACTCAATACTTGCAAGAGCAAAGGGGAAGAAAAAAATAAAAGGCGGACGGAGCATCCGCCCTTTTTATCCTCAGCAAACACACTCAGCCCGTCCGCCAGGTCGGATGGGGCGGACGGGTGTCCGTCTCACCCATTGAACAGGCGTTGTCGGGCGGACGCTGTTGAGCCCGACCGCTCCGACGGCCGACGCAAGGCACCAGATGGCCGATGAGACGGGCCGTCGATCCGACGGTCGAACGGGCCGACTAGCGAACGGGTGGAAAGGCGGCGGCATGCGGGTGGGCCGAAGGACGGACTGCTGTTCGTCCGATGGATCTGGCGGTCTCCACAAGCCATCCGATCCAACAGACGAACGGGCGGAGTGGCGGATGAAATCCTAATCATTTCAAATTTTTCCTAGACTTACCAATAGCAATCAAAATTAATGTGGAAAACTTTGAATTTTTTTTTTTTTTAATCACCTAAGACTGCCAAACCATAAACCTCAATGTCAAATTAAACTATTAAACCAAATTCATTCTTTTATATAATTGATGTATAAATTACAAATGTTTTTTGCTAGTGTAAAAGTAAATTTTCTATTCATGTTGTATTTTTTCAATAATTTTCATGAAAAAATCAAATTATTGTAATTTTCTAAAGCCAAAGGTGGAAATAATATTATATCAATCATGTAATAAATTAAAATTATCAAGAATTTTTACCATAATTGAAAAACGAAACTATTGTTGGTAACATTTATGCTTAGGACTCTTTGTTTTTTAGATGTTGAAACTGAAACAACGACCTACAATTCACTATTCATATTCACAAGCACCAGTATTCAATTATTCATACATTAATGGTATAACATATTTGTAATTAATTAGTCATCATAATAATATAGGAAATTACGCTTCCACATGACAAAGACAATAGTAGACCCACAATATTTTGTGTCCCTTGCACTTAAATAATAAATACATTATACATATTCAGATACGAGTTAGTATTTTGACATGGTTGTGCTATAACAATATTTCATATGTCTACCACAGTATATAGTTCGGAACACTAAATTGTACGTAATTTATTCTAATATTCTTCAATATCTACAATAACACTACAATTCACTTATTCCGAATCGGAGTCGAAGGCATCTTCTTCTTTGGAATCTGAAGCATTCAACCGGAGTAATCCAAAATATAGTCAGCTGCCGTAAATGTCTCCGCATCTGCTTTGTGCACTTTCATATTCCTGAGGGTTGTAGTAAGTACCTCCAAAAATAGGAGAAGGGATTGGGGCATGCTCTTGAGATTCTCCTTTACTTGAGCCTCCATGATGAGACCTTCCTTCATATCCATACAAACTATGTCCGGTGTACCCCAAATAATATTGGGAGCTTCCTAGACTAGAACCGCCATACTGCGTGAATGTTTCGTTGCCCCCTCTTCCTCAAAAATGAACTCTAGAGTCAGGGTTGTATTGAGTACCACTTCGCCCATCACCTGGGCCCTATACGCTACGGTCTCGTTCGTAGGATCCGTCGTGCCCGTGATGCTGACCGCGATCTTCTAAGCTTCTAAGCATTGCCTCTTGCACTTGCTGGATGTACTCAATGTCGTGTCAAATTTCTTCACGTTCATGTCTCTCTCTAAATGTTACGGGTGTTGAATCATCACGAACATTGTTGTCATCACTCCATTCATCTTCGGCATCTAGTAACACAACCGAAAAAAATTCTCCGTAGCCTCGATTGAACCATTCTGACATGCAGTCGTTAACACTAGTCCAATTAGTATCAATCATTCCTTATTCACGTGTGAGGTTCTTCACATTGCGTCTTGCAACCGTGCACCAATCTACCTCTTTGTGAAGTACAATCTCCGCCCAAATCATAGCCATATTCAAATAGTTCATGACATTTGGTTTGAAGACCGATAACTTTGATGCTAATGTTATTTCCTCATATTAGCGTATAAAATGTTGGCTCATGCACGTGGACATTTGCCCTTCTCATTGGCGAACTTGCACCTCAGCACGTTCTTCCGACCACAATTTAGAGAAGTGCGTCATTTTCACATATTTTTTACATGTTGTGCAATTCCAAACTTTCTTTGGTTCATCTTCCCATCTAGGTTCAGCAACGCAAAAAGGATTTTTCCAATCTTCCCAATTCATGTCTTGCAACTTCTCTTTTTTACTTCCTCGCGCTGGTGTTCCTTTATGCATGATGACTGCAATACAATTGTATGAAGTGTTCCAAAAAGTGCAATGAATTTGTGATGTTAGCCGTTTCAGTCTRCAACACCAAAATAATTGAAAATATGAAAAACAAGTGAAAACCATTCACACACCAAGCTGAAAGGGGCGCACAGATACTCGAAGGCATTGGATCACCCACTCCAGAAGGGAAACGATTGTGCCTAAATGAACCGTCCGCCCATCCTTTTATATCGTCCGCCTTATCCGAACTGATGCGGACATGTCCTGTCCGCATCGGACGGACCACAAAAGGGCGGACGGTCAGATCGTGCGGACACTTTGGACAGCAGCAACCAACAGCGCCATTGGACGGACGGCAACGGACAGCGGACAACAGTAGCGGACGAGATGGACCCCCCCGCGGTCTGCCCACGCGTCGGACGAACGGGTGGTCGACGCGGACGGGAGGACGGGCGGATCAAACAAACGGATGGACGGGCGGACAGGCGTTCCCGGCGAACTACTGGACTGGCGGACTTGAGGTGGTCACGACGGGCGAGCGGAAGGGCGGTCGGAGGGGCGGACGCTCCGACTGCCGGTCTGCTGGACGAGGCGGCGGACGGACGAACTTGAGGACAGAAGTCGTGTGGAAGGAACTGGCGGACGGATGATGAGCCACATTTGGATAGATTAGGATTTAGGTTTTAGGGTTAAAAAGAATCCGAACTTCAAAAGAAAATGGGGACGGCTTTGCACTTTTTCCCTAGTTCATTTTGTCAAACCCTTCCTAATCGTGAGACTTATTGGACAAACCGTCATGAATGAGAAAAATATTGAGGACTTTAAACCACTTTTTCCCCCAATTTCTTTTATTAGAGACTTCTGAATTGTGGGGCAAATTTGACAAACCATCCCAAATTAAGAAAAAATGGTGGTAATTCTTAAAAACTATAAGGGCATGTTCAAGCAAGTTTATTAAAATTGTTTTCTTGAATAAAAACTCTCGAAACATTTAATTTGTGATTTGTTTGATACATTGATCATGAGCATATTTCATTGAATTGATTAAATAAACTACCATAACCCAATTTCAAATATTCGCATGCATATTTTTAGATGAATGGTTCATTATTCTAAGTGTGAAAGTTTGCTTCACGTCATTCTAATAAGTTTTGCAAAAATAAGGATGATTCTTTTTTCAATTTTAACCCTAAACCCGGGTGCAAAATAATATGGGATAACAATATAATTAAAATTTGTGTGCAAGGCTTTCTACCTTCATGCCTACTAAATTAAATGAAACTAGTTACTTCATAATAATGCGGTTTAGGGTTCACAGTTATGAATACTTCAGTTTAGCACCGTATGGCGATATTAGATAAGATAAAACGCATAAACTTGTACTTTGGTTTAGGGTATAAACAAAAATAATCTCCAATAATTAAAATATGCAACAAATAAAAAGTAGTTTCTAAAGTGGGTTCCCCGTTTGCTCTAATAATCCTCAAATTGTTTAAAATGCGTGTAGCATATTACTTCTAGCTTTCATGAAGTAACGCCTTATACTTTACCATTTTTTGTGGATAGAGAATATGAAACTTGAGGCTCTTAATTTTATAACTAACAATATTCAAAATCCACTTCAAAAAAGTGTTGTGGGAAAAACAACATTGGGCATCTTTTTGCATATATATATATATATATATATATATATAATATATACATATAAATGTTTCTTTTTTTTGAAAGTTATGCCTCCCAAAAAAAAAAAAAAAACTAATGGTCATAGTTTTCTTTATAAATGTTGTGAAGATTTGTATAAGATCTTACGCTTAAAAGTTTCATTCTTCCCAAATATTGTTTTTTTGTCTTCTTTGGATGATAACATTGATTTTGGTAACATTTATAGTGATTTCTGACATAAAATTATCAATGCCATTTTTCACTCAAAATCAATTCAAGACTGCCATTTCTTTTGTAAGGTGGAGAATTCTATAACTTTTCCATTTCTTGCCATATCTAAGTAATCTAACTAGAGGATTATACACAAGACTACTATATAAATGTGTATGATAATTTTCACAAACCTTGACCGCATAGATTGTAACATATTTGTGTTAGAAGTTGTCTAAACAAGCTTTTCAAGACAGTCTATGAGTAGATTTACGGGCTTCGGAGCTTCCTAATCAAATTTTTGTGCTCGACTATGCTCGAAATTAAAGTTTTATGTGCTGACGATTCAAGTTCAGGATTAAGGGAGAAAAATCAAGAAAAACACATTTCATATTCAATCATTAAAAATGGTTAATAGCTGTACGATGGGATTGAAAAAGAATAATCCCAATGGTGAGATTGACAGAGCAAGTAAGCTTAACCTTGTCCAACAATTTTTTCTATTACTCTGTGAAAATTGCATTTACAAATAAATCCTGTAACTTATTTTGGCAGAAGGATGCTTAGATTGTCCTAAAAACAAGATTGTCTATAACTTTCCCATTATTAGGCCAAATAGAATGAATCAAAGCCTCAGATTGACACAAAAATATAATTTTTGAGAAAAAAAATTTAAAATAAAAAATATATTTTTTTTTGAATTTTTTTATGACCGGCAAATTGAAATTTATGCATAATATGGCATAAATTTTGCCTCCTTGCACCAATTTAGACAAACATTATATTTTCAAATAGGGTTAAATGGTTTTATATAATCAAAAAAAATTCATCAAATTATGTCTAAAATTGAGATCTCAAGAGCCTAAGAGAAATCAAAAGTGTCCTCTGAGGGGATGATTGGGACTTTAAGGGTTAAGTTCTTTAAAATATAAATGGCCTCTTAATTGGTGGGAGTCTAGGACAAAACATGGCCGTTTCCTCCTCATATTTGAATGATATATTGGATGCCGACACTTTAGTTAACACTATCCCAGATGGAATTTTACTATTCAGGAATCAAATGTTGACTATGCGGATTCGGGCGCACGGGTGGACGGGAAGTCGGAGGCGGACAGGCAGACGGGCGGATTGTCAAGTCCCGAAGCGGACACCGTCAGACCGGCCTCGAACTGTAGGTCTGGGGCCGCTTCACCTCGTCCAGGGCATGTCCGATGGCGGACGCCTTCTAGGTTAGGGGGGCGGATGGGTATAAGGGCGGATGGCCTCCTCATTCCTCTTCACTCTTTCTCTCCTTTGGCGCCAAGTCGGATGTGCTATTATTGCATTGGCATCAATTGCTCCTACGTGGTGGAGAGTTGGGGTCTTATTTCTTTCTATTACTTGGTTACAATCTAGTGAATTTATGTACATTGCTCGTTCAAGACATTCACTACATTGGGTTTCAAAATTCAAATTGCGCATCATGAGAAGCCAAGCTGCTGCGCCTGGTCACGGAAGTGATGCGAGGATTTCCGCGGATTCAAACAAGAAGAAGGGTAAAGCAAAGGGAGTCACCCATGGACTACACTTCAAGATTTTAGATGATCCTAACATCGAAGCGGAGAGCGGTTGGGAGCAAAAACAAGCGGCATATTGGCCCTTTAAATTGTGCAAGCAATATGTCAGAATGTATCACATTGACAAGCTATGGCCTCAAGATTCCCATGCGGGCCACACACGAGATTATTGTTGTAAGCCGTGGACTTGCCTCAATAAATATTTTGTGCACCGATCGAAGGAGGTGTGGCGAACATTCTTTGGCGACAAAAAAAGGAATAAGGGATACATTAACTATAGTATGGCGTATATGGTGTATGCGGAACTTATATTGGTCCGAAAGGTGGATTGGAGTACGTATCCAACGACTAAGGGCTTGGAGCTTTTGTTGGACAACGATAAAAAAAGATATACCGGATTTGTACAATGTGGAGGCTCAACCAAATGAAGCAATTGAACCCACGGAAGTACTGGAAAATCCTACAATGCCTACAATAAAGGGCAATGAGGTCGCAGACGATGGAATAAAGCTGAAGTGCGCTGAGATTTCAGCGGAAGTGAGTACAACATCTTTGGAAACTACGGAGGAAGAAACGTTTCTAACTCTTCCAGTGCTTCTCATATCTACACCAATTACAACAAACGTGTCTGTCCCTAGCACAATTTCAGAGCATAAGAACCTTGAAGCAGAAGAGAGGTCACGTTCTTTGTTATGGAAAGAGGTGGACAAGAACAAACTAGCACGAGTCAATGTTACAATTGATAATCTCATTGACAGCAACGTTCTGGACACCATCTTTGGGCCATCAATTCTGTACCTGCAAGCGACGTCAAGTTCAATATTGAGTGAAGCTGTGGAGATTTCTTCGCCACCACCGAATGAAAGGGCCCTGGTGTGCGTGGCTACATCCACACGTATTGATGATGCAAAAATCGAGAGCAAGCATCCGCATTTGTCAAAACTAAGCACTTTGCAACTCGAGATTCTTCATGCCATGCCAAATACAATGGAATTGGAAAACTTGCTTAAGAGTTTTAATGGTTTTCAATCATTTGAAGAACAACAAAGAGCATCTAAAACCAAGAATCACGGCGCTAGCTCTTCTTCCGCGCAACCAGCAATTGGGGTGGCTGAATTTCTGAACTCCGCTGTCCAATTGACACATTCTGCTCAATTTGTAGCCGAAATGGCCCCGAATATTATGAAACTGGAAGAGCAATTTTCTAAAATGTCTCTCCAACTACTCTCTTCTGCCATGACCTTCTTAAAGTTCACCACTTCTCTCCAATCATTTTTGGAAGACCGCATGAAATTATTGGAGAAAGTGGTGGCTTACAAAACTGAGAACCAAAAGTTGCTTGAACAGTTGGAGACGTCGAATCGCACCATTCTGGATGAAGAGAAGTAGAAGTTAGTTGAAAAGTTGGTACAATCGCATGGCAAGAAGACCGTGAACACAAAACATTGGAGGACGCCAGGACGTTCATTGACCAATTTGAGGACCGAGTCATAGAGCTTTATGGCATTGTGCCAACATGTAGCGATGTTCCGAGGAAGGACAACAAAGATATGTATGATTCGGATGAGGTTGACAACAAAAACAAATGGCAAGTGGAAGTACGCAACGTCGACCGTGTCGAGGATGCTTCTGTGCAAACAGAAGCTCAAGATCTGAATGAGTTGAAGGAGAAATTAGAAGCGGACAAGCGGCAACCTCAAAAAATGTTGTTCTTGAAGCCGAATTGAAACGATTGAAGAAATATTTGACATGAATGAATGTAAAGTCGGGGGTGAGTTGCAAACTCGGTGGCTAACATACATACAAATGCTCTAAGATAAACCCTCTATTATATCTCAATCAATGAAGGTGCTTTGCAAATTCGCAATGAAGTCAGATGAAAAATGCAGCGTCGTTGAGTCTTCATTGAAGAAGTTAACAAGTGCGTTTGATGCAAGTTTGTCGAGGTCACCTTCAATTACATATTGGGGAGACATGGATGTCATGTTTCATCGGTTGAACTACACCCAAAAAGAAGAGCATGGCCACATTACTTGGGCATTCGAAGCAGAAGAAGGATGGATACCGTATAACTCGCTTTCAGCCCACATCGAAGATAAAGACAAGATAATACTGCATGCGTGTGATCCAGTGCTTGAGATCTTGACGGGTAAATGTTCTCTTTACCTCATTCAGTTCGGTCCAAAAAGAGCTTTGAGTATAGGCCAATGTCGGCACACTTTCCATGTCACGTGCATGGCCAAGTACGCAGTCACTTGTTCTATTTGTGTGGAGGGTCGTTCTCCTTTGAGCCCTAGGTTGTACGAGATGATTGGGATCACCGCAAGCATGCCTCCCAACCATGAATACAATCGGTGGACCTTTCCACTTGACCAATGCCCCTACAATTTCAAAATTACGTGCATTGGGAAAAACCTCTACGATGGGATGTAGTTTCTCAAATGCATGATGTGTATGAGAACTTTTGATGTGAGAAGGATCTTTTCATGTGAATGACCCAGAATATAGAGGTGGAGTTACGGGTCCGGAACATTGGAACTAACGAGGGTCGAAAATTGTTTTGTCGTAGCATGGGGGACATTGGAGCGTGCAACATAAAAAATTCTTCCGTATTCCTGAAATGGCTGTGGAGAAAGGGCCGGACGGCAATTGGGTGGAGGTAGAGCGTGATCCAAAGTTTATTGATTTGTACAAAGCATACAATCATGCTTTAATCGGGAGGGCCCTTTTTTGTCGAAGTTGGAAGAAGTAGCAAAAATTCATGTTGTATTCGAATTAGATGGGTTCACGCTATACGGGGAGGCATTTGTGGACATTGCAAGTGCATTTGATAAACGTATAGATATCATTTTAGCTAAATGGAGGGCATTTCTGTTGGAGGGGTTGTGAACCACCATATTGGTTCACTTTTGAGAAAATAGAAAATTTAAACAATATGTGCAAATTTGTAAGTTCGGAAGTGTTAGTACTCCTGATTAAACTACAATTACCAATTAGGGAGTTTTTCATCACATAGGGGTAGAAACTTGGGAAGAGTAATATGAAATTTAGAAAGTACAATTAGGAGAAAATAGAGAGGAACTTCTAGGGAAAAAAACAGGATTTGAAACTAAAAAGACCTTAAGCAAAATTTGGAAAGTAACCCAATTAGGCAAACGATAAAATGATGGTAAAATGAAAGCCAAAATACTACTAAGTAGAAAATGAGATAAGAATTAAGTATGAAATCAAAAAGATAAAAAATACAAAAATAAATCAAAAACAAAAGACTACAAGTAGAAAATGAGATAAGAATTAAGTATGAAATCAAAAAGATAAAAAATACAAAAATAAATCAAAAACAAAAGACTACAAGTAGAAAATGAAACTAGAAAGTAAATTGGAAACCAAACCAAACCAAAAAAATAACAAATACAAAAAAGGACAAAAGTAATTAGAAAGTTAGACCAAATGTTGGGACTCAAAATAACATTAGTAATCAATTAGAAACCAAAAAAATCACAAATACGAAAAACACACAACAAGTTAGTAGTGTTAAAAACAAGACTATGCAACTAACATAGTGGAAGTCACTCTAAAATGGTGTGAAAACACTAAACTAGTGAAATTTCAGAGTTGTAAGGGAGTTTACATTAATTTAGAAGGGTTTTGCACTAATTTAGTGTTAGATGAATGTAGAAATGAAGATCATGGATATCTGAATATTAGGGTTTGGTTCTCTCAACTCTCCTTCTCTTGCTCTTGTTTTGTTTGTTTTTTTGGGTGAGTAGGCGCAAGAAGGTGGTGGAAAGTGACAAGAAAACACTAGAACAAGGATTGCAAGGAGTTAGACTAGGATGATAGATAATTTGTCGAGTAGTTTTTCACCTTGTGAGGGAGAAAAGGGGTGAAAAATGGAGGTTGTTTAGGTCAAACGAGAAAAGTTTGAGGAAGAAGGTGCTGCCGCTACAATGTGGAAGTGCAACTTTGACGAGCGATTCCGGGAGCATGGAATCTTGGATGGAGCTGAATTTTAGAGGAATGGAGCGCCTTGAAGTTAGCTTTCCGAGATGCTATAACTCGCCCCATTTAGAGCAAAGACGAAGTCGGGGCAACTGAATTTGTGGAAGGGGGTTGCTGCCGCCGCGATTGGGAGCAGCAACTTCGACGAGCGATTCCGGGAGCATGGAAGTTTGGATGGAGCTGAATTTTGGAGAGATGGAGAGCCTTGAAGTTAGCTTCTTGGGAAGCTATGACTCGCCCCATTTAGAGCAAGGACGAGGTCGAAGCGACTGAATTTGTGGAAGGAGGGCTACTGCTGCCACGATTGGGAGCAACGACTTCGGCAAGCAACGGGAGGAACATGACAATGTCAATGAAGCTGATTTTTGGAGAGAAAATGCGCCTTCAAATTAGCTTCCAAACAAGACCATTCTTACTTAATTTGGAATGGAGATGAGGTATTGGTAGCTGTTTTGGTGAAAGGGTGTCTGCTGGGCTTAGGAGGAGGCCAATTGGAAGGTTTTGATGAAGTGTTTCACACTGGTCATTGTAAGATTGCAATTTTGATTGCATATGGTTATGGAAAGAGATCTTGAATGCAATGATGGTCAAAATAGATGTTTGAGGATGATTGAATTTACATGCAAGTCTAATTCTTAGGGTTTARTGAAAATTAAATGTTTGTGCTAGCATGGTGTACTGAAATTATTAATTAGGGCTCAATTTGGACCATTTTAGGCCTCTAAAGGCATATTTAGGTGTGATTTTGACTTAAGAAGTTGCCCTATGTATTGGGAGGTTTGGTTAAGAAATTGAGGTAGTTTAAGGCTTGCTTTTCAGGGATTTTGGAGGCTAATCCTCTTCCACTTGAGGTCAATTCATGAAAATGCTACCAAAAAATTAAAGGAGTCCACTGCTTGGAGGCGTTTTAGGTTCAAGGTCCCATACACTCCCCGCCGGCCAACTCTAGGGGGGATTTTTGCCACATGTGGTGAAAATCTCTCATAGGGGTCCTGACCTAAGTAGGTACATGGTACGGACAATGACAAAGCAGTCAATGCAATGGTGCTCCGAATGGATATGGCATTGAGAGCCTTAAAGACACATGAAGTGGAGATATTGTCAAAGCGAAAATAGAAACGGAAGATTGAAGATGAGGACGACCACTCTCTTGAAACCAAATGACAATTTTTTCTGGCTGACAGAGTAGCTGAATCTGGAGGGCCAACAGTCGCAGAGCGCCCGGGATACAAAACACGCCGAAGTAGTGCAAGACTCTTGGCAAAAGATGGGCCAACTAATGTTTCTGGAGCGGGTAGCGCATATCCAAATCAGGGACGATGTAGCTTCTTTCAGTTGTGGTAAAATCGTGTGGACTATGATTACAATCTCGGGAGACTGAGTATTGCTTCACAACAGTCCTTACAATGTATCTTGAATTTATGCATAATATATATGAAGTTATATTAGCACGCATTGACGCATAAACTACTTCATTTCTTTACTAGTATTTTTTTATGAATAAATAACAACACCAACTCTTAAAATTTCATTATAGAATCACGATTTGAGCATTTTGGTTTTAATTACTATTTTTTCAAATAAATTTTCCAGTAACTAACATTCTATCTCAAAATCTACAAATAGTCTCAATATAACGAATATGGCCTTAATTCATTTTATTAGACTATTCAAGAAAAGCTACACTAATTTTTGGTGGGACTTTATTGCCACGAGGGAAATTTCTAGGAATTTCTAGGAATTTTCCATCTTGGGTTTGGACAGTTGACCGTCCGGAAGGACATCTTTTGATTCTTAGAAAATTCCGAAATTTTTTGAGGAACCTCCCATGAGATCCCACAACACATATGTAGGCTCACATTTTTACCCTACACATCGGCCTAGGGGGAAAAAATCCACCCCCTCATTTAATTAGTAGTCGGGGAATCTTCCACACCGAGGAAATCTTGGCAAACCAACTTTGCCGTTGGTTCCCGGCCATGATTTTAAGTTTTAACCCCAAGTCACCCTCTTTGGACCTAAGATTCTGCCATGATCTCGTCTTAGTGTTCGCAACATCTGCAAGCCAATAATTAGGCTCCCGCTATTTCATCAATGAAATGGGAAAATTGTAACCTATCTCCGGGAATTGATCTGTATACCTCATCAAAGTTCCCTCAACCAATTCTAGCCTAGAGATGTCCTCTCCACGGTGGGGTTTTGAGCATGATACGCCTATCACTTTGCAATTGACCAATTTGCCACAATTAATTGGGTTCTAATGTATTTACAACTTGTGGTTGGGACATTCTAGCTATAATATCCTAAAATTAGACCAAATACTATATTGGTATGTGACACACCTATTTTAGTTCTACACTCTTTGGGGGGCATTTTGTATATAAAACAGCATTTAAAATAAAAAAATAAAAAAATAAAAAAAGAGTGAGTCCCTGGTGACAAATTAGGGGCTTACAACCCATGAAACAGTTGATGTGGAGAGCCACGTCGGAAGTCATTATGTAGTCATTTAGAAGTTGTGATGGAGTTTCTGCATCGTTCAGATGGACTGACACGTGGCAAGTTATTCTATAGTCATTGAGAAGTGATGTTGATTTAAGGTTTAGGTCACTCTTCTAAATACATTCAACATAATACATTCTACATAATAAAGGCCATATTCGTTATATTGAGACTCTTCGCAGTCTCATTTCTATCTTCGACTCGAAAATAAACCGTTTTATTTCTTTACTAGTATTTTTGTATAAATAAGTAACAACAACAACTCTTAGAATTTCATGATAGGATCACTTTTTGTCTCAAAATCTACGAAAAGTCTCAATATAACAAATATGGCCTTACAATACACCATACATCATATGCATACACCATACACCATACACAATTCACCATACACCATATTCAAAAAATGTGTTGCATAACTTCCAAAGCCACTTAATTCGTGAATATGAAGAGCTGAACTAACAAGCCTTTTATACTAGTGGGGTTGTCGAAGGCAAGACAAACCACGTGGGATATGTAAAACGCAAGAATTGTCGTACAAGTATTATTTTAGACCTCATTTAGGCATAGTAGATCCATTTTTTTCTAAAAACTTTGAACTTGTAAAAGTTGGGAAATCAATCTCACTTTCATCTCCAACAATTTGTTTTAGATTTCAAGGCTCAAATCAAAATTTGTGGATAAATTTGAGAAAAGATTTGGAAAGGATATTTTCTTTCACAGTTTTTAACATCCTTTCTAAATCTAGTAGCATGGAAGATGTGATGCAGTCATTTTTGAGTTGTTACTATACTGCAATACTACAGGGTGAATGCAACAAAGACTAGTACTATTTAGCGTCACAATTCAAATTGCCAAGTTTCCATCCACTATAACTTTTGAAATATGAGACCAATTAATTTGAGAATTTTATTGGAGATGTCTTGCTTGATAGCAATTAGATTCTTCATTTTTTAGAAATTTTAAAAAATCATTTTATATTTAAATTTAAATTTAGCTAATTTGCCACGTTTTGTAGTTTAGAGGTTTTCAGTATTGCCCGGGATTAATGATCCGGAGCTGAAATTTTTGTGGTCTATTTCCACACTAGGTGGGCATGCATCCTCCAAAGGGAATCTAAAAAAACAATATTTTATGTCCTCTACATGCGTACTAACAGGTCTCTCCTGCACGCATACTTCCAAACATTCAAGATGGTTTTAAGATCATTATTTTGGTGAAATCTCTTTATCATAAGGTTCTTCCAAATTTCCAGTTTTTAGTTTTTTTTAAAATTACGTTTCCTATTTTCTACAAATTAAAACATCAAAACACCTATTTTCATGAAATTTTTCACTTTTCTAGTTCTCCTACTTAGAGAATTTTCCTATGCTATTCCTTCATAGGATACTTTCTTTTTACAAGTGTATACATTAAATATGTTTTTCACATTTTTTTAAAATTGTTTTTCTAATTTTACAGTACTCCCGAAAAAAACATGAGTACTATGCCAAACGCTACAAAAACAGGGGGGTCTTTCTTGCAATCACCCTATAATGCAACTTCCACTTCACTAGGCCCCATTTTAATAGCTTAGTGTATGTTTGTTGGGACCACTAGAAATTCAATTGAATTATATAAAGTGTCGAGAACATTACATGCTTTTTGAGGCTCAGGGAGGGCTGCTAGTTCCCTGCTGCGTTCCTGCGTTCCCGCAGCAGCAGCCTGAGAACAGCACAAATTTCTAAAAATCATTGCTAACATATTAATAGGAGGTTAAATAAATCATGCAATGGATTTTGAGGAAGAAAATAGTTTATACCAACAATTGAATGAGAAAAAGCCACCATCAATGCATAATTTCAAAGAAAAGATAAAATAAGCCTTTTGTTGAAATAAAATTGTGAAAAATATTATAAAGATATAAAAAAAGTAGATAAATTGGAAAGATTAAAAAAAACTTGAAAAAATGAAGAAGACAAATGAAAATGAAAAAAAAATAGAAAAAAAATTACAACAAATGTAAAAAAAATAAAGGTTAAAAAAATATAGAAAAGAGAGAAATATTAAAAATATATTAAAAAATATAAGAATTTCCAAGTAATGAAATAGATAAATGAAGAAGTCAAAAATAAAAAATAAATAAAAGATTCATAAGAAGAAGAAGAAAAATTAAATCAAACTTTGATATGAAATAGAAGAAAAAAGCATGTCCGTCTGTAAAGATGAAAAAAAAGTAGGAAGAGAGAAAAGTTCAAAAATATTGAAAATGACAAATAAAATTCTAGTGTAGAAAAAAATTAAGAAAAATGAAAGCGCCTAAATATAGGAAGAAACGAAATACCAAAGCAACTCCCAAAAAGGCAAATAAGATTTTTGGTGTAGAGGAAGAGGAACCAAAGAAAGAGATCATTACCAAAAAAAATAGTGGAAAAAATGAGAAAAAATGAAGAAGACAAAAAACATTAAAAAATTGTAGAATATCACCAAGAAGCCCATACAAATGCATCATTTTTTGAAGCTATGACTTCCTACAATTTCAAGCGGGTCCTTGTAGTCTTTTCTTTTTAGGACATAGTGGGAAATAAAAAAAAGCCACCAGCCACGTCAATCATCTTTTAACATGTTTTCAATTGAAAGAAGTCACCAATTGTCTTCAAAGTCATTCTATAGTCCCTTTGAAGTCAATCGCAATCATAAGACTATACCGGTAGTCATTTTCCAGTGGACTCTCATAACTGCGTTTGAATTTTATTTGTTCCAATTACTTTGTCAACGACTGTATCAACTAAAAACCGTGGATGACATTAGAATAAAAACTTGTGGTAAATACACGTTATAAACATGCGCTCAACATAATCTAGATGATACTCATATGCTGAGAACTGAAATGCATCGGTATCAATACATTTGTGATTGTAAAACACAGATATACATGTTATGAATATTGTCTCAACAAAATCCACATGATACTATTACGTTGAAAACCATATTTAAAATGTGCTATACCCACACAATTGTATTGATAGTAAAACATTTAAATTCTTAATATAAGAATATCATCTAGATTATGTTGAGATTGTGTTCATAACGTATTTTTACCACAAGTTTTTCTACTAGTATGATTACTAAATATACCTCCGTTCTCGTCTTGCAGTTGCAAAGGTAACTACAGAATGACTATAATATTGGGTTTTTTAGACATCGCAAGTGCAATTAGGGAGTAGAAGTCATTCTTTAGTCATTCTAGTCAAGAAGTCATTTCCTGCAGTCGCATTTTTGCCCATTTCCTTGTTGTGCGATTGACATTAATTGCTTGCAAATTACAACATGTGTAAGTGGACGGAGTGGAGTGGAGTGGAGAGCATTGAGTTTTGTGAACTTGTTATTGTGGAATTAAGGTGGGTAAACCCGAAAGCGCCACAAATTGGTATTGCGCCTAATTACTATTATTAGGCTGGTCATAATTTCATATTGTCTTGTTGGCAAGTGAAAGGAGGTTTCAATGCACTAAAGAACACGCCATTTGGATACAATGTGCAAAGTTATGGAGGGTCAAAGTTTGTTTCTAAAATTGAAGAAAACTTCGTTGCCCATGAGTTTAAATTGCGTTCAGTGTGTTGAAAATTTGGAAACCATGTCATCAGAATTTTGTTGAGTTCTAAGTTTCCAACACAAAATTCTACATTGGAATGCGTTGGAGTACATTCCAATGCAGAATTCTACGTTAAAATGCACTCCAATTTAGAAATTGTTGACTGACTACACCGGTTTATTGCAGTTATGGTTGCTTTGTTGGCACCTGGGGACTATGACAAGAGCATCTTACGCGTGATTAAATGAGATTTTGGATTTTAGGGTTTTTTTAAACAGTGTGTACGTACGCAAGCCCCCAAATGAAGGAGCCTCAAGCTTCATGATATTTTCAAAATTATTAACAGGTCTGATGTAGCCAAAAACTATATAGCTCAATAGAAGACTTCAACATGCATTCAACAAAAAAACATTAAAAAAATGAACAATAAACCACTCATTTGCAAGGTTGTGTATATCACACTTAAGAAATGTACAGATGTATTGAAAGACATTCAGAACCACTTAGGGATTAACCCCTAAAGTTCCAAGGCCTTTTTCTCTAAAAAAACATTCAAAACTGCAATTTCTATTGTAAAGTGCAAAGCTTTCAAAATTTTAATTTTTTTGCATATCTAACCGTAGGATCTTGCACTAGACTAGTATATGAATGTGTATGAAAATTTTCACAAACTTAACCGCATAAACTGTAAGATATCTACGTTCAAAGTGAAAAAACAAGCTTTTTTATACATTCTATGAGTAGATTTTTTGGCTTTGAAGCTTCCTAATCAATCTTTTTTGCTCTACTGAGCTCTAAATTAAAAATTTATATGCTGAAGATTCAATCATTAAATTCAATCATTAAAAATTGTTAAATAGAAGTAGGACCACAATTAAATGAAACACTAAATTGTTAATAACTCTAAGGTAAGATTGAAACACCATATTCCCAATGGTGAGATTTTTTTTGCAAAAAAATGACTTCATAATGGAATTTTTTTTGAAAAATTGTGAAAATCGCATTCAAAAATATACTCTATGGGTTATTATTTCAAGAAAATGCTTAAATTTTCCGAAAAACAAGATTGTCCATAACTTTTTCATTATTAGGCCAAATAGAATGAGTCAAAGCTTCAAACACTAGGAGAAGTATGAGCCCTCCAAAAGACTGTCAAAACGAATCAGGGCCACTTCACATTACGGCACAAGATCGAGAGTCTGTCGATTTCAACCAATCAAATTTCAGAAACCCAAGATTTTGGCCTCTCGACCCTTCACACTACACGGCACAGTCCAAAGTCTGTCACCCTCAAAACTGCCTACATGGCAAATAAATGCTTACATGGCGACGAACTCTCGATCAAAGTTTGGGTCGCCATTTTTGGCCGACCCAAACTCTGATCGAGAGTTCGTCAAATTTTGAAGGAAAAAAAATCAGAAATACTTAAAACTGTCAAAATCTCTGCCATTAGATTGGATTGAAGTAGTAGGTAGGATGCACCCTCCCCTTTGTTATTTTGTTATTTTGTTATTTTGACGCCAATGAGGTTTGAACCCTAGTCTCTACTACAAAAAGCCATGAGTCTTAGCATTCAATGTACCTACTTCCCTTCAATGTATAATCCCACCTTTTTTATTCCTTTTTATTCCTTTTTATTCCTTTTTATTCCTTTTTATTTCATATTCCTTGTTTAATGGTGAGGGCATGTGCTGTAATTTTTTTTCCAAGGTCATTTTTGACTCCTTTCTCATGTTTTTTAACCTATTGTTTGAAAAAATTGCCACATGGGTAACAGTTCACAAAAAAATCAGAAATTGGATGGATTTTAATATGGAGAAAAAGGCTATAAATCGAAAAAATGGAGTAGGTTTGGACTTTGGGCTTGGACTTTGGCCTTTGGAGGCTTCACACTGTGGCCGGCCGAAGGCTCTAATTCCTATTTTTTATGGCCTATTTATTGCTCATTTCCTTGGACTCTCACCAAAGTTTGGCCACTCAATCCCATGGCCTCTTGACTTGGATGGCCATAGTGTGAAGCGGCCCTTAGCTGCAAGGCCCTGTGACATTACAATTTTTTTTTTTTTTTTTTTTTTGATTTTTTTTCCATGAAAACTATAAATAAATAAATAAATAAAAATATTTTTTTTATTGAAAATCTGACGTGGCACTAGTAGTGCCATGCAAAATTTCAATTTTTTTTTTCCATAATAGCACCGCGGCCTATCAGAACTCGTAGCCTTTTGGAGACCTCATATTTCTCCTAATGTGTACACAAAAATACAATCTTTGAGAAAAAAATGAAAAATAAAAAAAAAATTGTATTTTTTTTAGTTTTTAGTTTTGCCCAATGAATTGAAAGTTGTGCATAGTATGGCGGAACTTTTGCCCCTGAGCACCGATTGAAACAAAAATTATATTTTCAGAAAGCTAATGTGATTTTCTATCATCAAAAAAGTTTCAAAAAATTAAGTAAAAAATTGAGATCACACGAGCCTGTCCGAAATCCCAAGTGTCCCCTCGGGGACACTTGGGACTTTAGGGGTTAGTACCCGTATTCACTGTTCATGTTTGGGCACAACAGAGTCCACAAAAAAAACATTAAATACCCATTTTGTCTTGCTCTTTTTTTTGTGAAACAGAAATCTTCAATCAATACGCTGAGTTGTGGCTCAGGGGCACTTCTAATTTTTTGAGCATTCAGCACTCATACTGTATTTTGCACATACGGTGTCCAGCTATGGTCTTTGTAGGGTTGAACCTAACATTTTGTAGTTCTTGTATGTTCTTGTATTTTCAACGCATAGATAGCGAGGCAAAGGTACCATGAGGCCTCACAATGCGTTCAAAATAATTTAAAATTTAAAATTTAAAATTTTTCATACCCGTCCCCCCCTTTCCCTGTTATAATTTTGAGAAACCACTTTAATTGAAAATCGATATGGGACAATTCATCCCATATTCAATATCCATATTAAGTACCCACACTAAGTATTGTACCCATATCTATATCTGCATCCGCATCTAGTATTCACAACATATTTGTATAAGATGTTGTATCCATATCTTGTATTCATTTTGCATACGTATCCATATTCATATTTGAACGGCTCAGATTAAATCTCACAAGATCAAGGATTTGTGATTTTTTGAGAAATCAACTGCAATTTCAAAGGTAATCATTTTTTTTAAAACAATAAACAACTTGTAAATTATTTGAAAGAGGAAGGGGGGCAACTAATGCAAACCAAGGGTGTACTGCTCTTTTGGAGGGATAGTTTCATTCATAGAAAGTAGTTTTATTAATCTCTATACCAAAAGATGTCAAAAAATTGAAATATAATATTTACAAGCAAAATTTACAATCAATTATGYACACAATGAAATCTCTTCAAAATGTAACTCATAATGATAACCCAATAAAATGTAACTTATAACTCAACAATATCTTAATCCCTAAACTCCTATTGTCCCTTTCAGTCCTTTTTTTTTTTTTTCAAAAAGTGCCAAGATGGCGATTACTTAAAATTTGGTGAAGCGTTTTATTTCTTTGTACATCGATCTTTTGTATCATAAAACACTTTTCAATCAAAATTCATACACTTTTTCATCCAAATTTGACAATTTCATCCCTATTTTAAATTGGATTGAAACTTTTCTGGCAAAAAAAGGTTACTTTTTTCTGGCAAAAAAAAAAATTTCACTATGAAATGGTGCTTTCTGGCTCCATTTTGCCCAAAAAAAAAGGGCTAGTCCTTTTAAAAGACTAAATAGATTTTGGATACTTGGTTCCAACATCTTCAATTTTGGATGAGATTTTCTTAATCTACTTTTTAAGATAGAAAAACTCATTAGCTTTGAAGGAGTGTAATTTTTGTTTCAATTGGTGCTTGAGAGCAAAAGTTATGCCACCCTAAGCCTAAACTGGAATTCATTAGGCAACTCTTAAAAAAATCACAAAGGTTCAAAATATTGTTTATGATAGAAAGTACTTTTGTATACATGGAAAGATTTGATTTGTTCTATTTGGATTAGTGCCAAGTTATTGGCAATCATTTTGTTGAGCGATCTTTAGAAGCATTTTTGAAAATTAACTTGTAGGATTCATTTTTAAATGTAATTTTTACAATTTTTCAAAATGAAAAACTCAACAAGAATCATTTCTCTTGCTTGAAAATTATTGTTGACCCTTAAAGGACGGACCTCTTACCACGGAAAAAAGGCAGTCTATGGATTGCGGCCCGCTAAGTGTTAGACGGTGGAAAGTTAAACCATGCGGCACCCAAAAATGACAACAACACCTAAAAATTTGTTATAGTACCTAAAATTTGATGATGGACATAAGGGAACATGTCAGCATGGGCATGAATTTTTGTGGCTTTGTGTTACAATTTACAGCATTTACAAATGATAATACATTCAATGACCCTATTTTGTGCTTAAGTTTCCATATCAAAGCACATCTCTACTTTCACATTTGCCCAAAAAATGGATGAAAATAGTTTTTCTGCATCCACTACAGTTGGTTTCTGTCATGCAAAGGACTCAAAACGTCCATATCGTCCTCTAAGGGTTAAGGGATTAGTRATTTTTGATCCTATATTAGAGATATCAACAATTTAGTTTATCCTTCAATCTCGTACCTATTTCTATTTAACAATTTTTTTAAAATGAAAAGCAAGTGTTTTTCTTTCATTTTTTCCTAGACTTGAAAATCAGTTCTTCAATATAAAAATTTAGGAATTCAAAATTTATTGTAAAAAATTTTGTAGCTTAGAAGATTCAAAGCCTTAATCCCTAAGAACTAAGGCATTTTTTGCCAGAAAACACTCAAAAATGTCAATTCTTGTGTCAATTCTATTGCAAAGAGTAAAGATATTCGAAAATTTGTTTTTTGGATACATAACTATAGTATCTTACACATAACTTGTATATTAAAAATGTATGGAAAATTTTCTAGAATTTTTGACTGCCCAAATTGCAAGAGATTTTTGTAAGGTGAAAAAAACTCATTATATTTGTACCTTGCATACCTAGATTTTTTGACTTTGAACCTTCTTAACTTAAGACTAAGTACTAAGGAATTAAGGAGAGGGATTGTTTGGCATTTCAAAAAAATTGGTGAACTTCCAAGATTTGTCTTTTTGATTATCTAGGACCACTTTATAGGATTGAAAGTTCAAATGGAATGGAGATCATTACTATTATCTACAAAATTGTGAAATTACACTACTAGCATGCGATAACCTAGTTTGCATAACTAGGAACCTAGTAAAACAAAAAATCATTAGGATATTATGATACACTTAAGGCCAAGGGAGGGTTGTTTCAGGGTTGTTTCCCTTGTTGTCCAGGAATTGTGAACCAACCACTGCTGCTAGAATTTTTTTTTAATTAAGAATAATCAAATTTAAAAAAGAAGATCCAATTTTTTTGAAAATTTAAAGTTAAATTTTTTTAATTAAATAATATTGAAAAAAATGATTAATTAATATTATCTAATGTGGCTTGATCAAGACCAAGCCATGGTGTTGATGTGATGAGTTCCAATAGTCTAGGAATTCCGGAAAACTTGCGGACTTTTTTAGGCCTGAAATGTCTTTTAATGGCTTATTATAAACAAATGGCTTTAGCGTAAGGGCATTGCAACAAAGTCTTAGAAATGAATGCCAAAAAAATGATGCTTTTTGAAGTTATCATCATTAGAGCCTTTTTATCTTCTATTAAGTAGGAATCAAGGAAAAAAATGCATTTGTATTCTTCAAGACACCAGAACAAAGCATTGCCTTTTGTAAAAGAAATGTTACACCTTAAAGTCCAATTGTCCCCTTGAAGGACACATGAAAGTTCTTATGATCTCAATTTTGAGCACAATTTTTTGAATTTTTTTGATAAGATAGAAAAGAAACATTAGCTTTGGGAAAATAAAATTCTTATTTCAATCAATGCTTGGGAGCAGAAGCTATGCTATCTTATGCACAGATTTGAATTCTCTAGGTAGTAAAAGAAATCCATATGCTTAAAAATAAAATATTATTTTTTGTTTTGTTTTCAAAGATTATATACTTCTTCCACATGGAAAGTTTTGATTCATTCCATTTGGATTAGTGATGTGAAAGTTATGGAGACTCTTGTTTTGTAGACAATTATAGTATCTTTTTGAAAAAAATAATGCATTGAATTTGTTTTTGAAGTCAATTTTCTCAATTTAAAAAGAAAGTTCCACAAGGCTTAGTATTCTTTGGGGAACTATTTCATTGTTAGGATTATTGGTACTATGTTCCAATTCCATTGTAGAGCTATTATTGACTTTGTTTCCCTTCAATCTTGTACCAACCTCTACTTAATAAAATTTTCAAAGAATTAAAATCARGTTAAAATCTTTGTCCCCTAGTCTTTCAACTCAAAAATTGTGGTGCAAAATTATAAGCTAAGAAGATTCAAAGACTTATAATCTAGTCACATATAATGCAAGAAAACTTGTTGTATTTCACTATAAATGTAACTATCTTACAATCTACATGGTCAAAGTTTTTGAAATTTCTCTTAACATACTTTATCAATCGAGTGCAAGATCTTGTAATTAAATACGGAATAAAAAATACACATATTTATTTTCTTTTTGCAATGCAAATGGCAATTTTGAGTGTTTTAC
Source organism: Pleurozium schreberi (assembly GCA_006891605.1). Classification (NCBI taxonomy): domain Eukaryota; kingdom Viridiplantae; phylum Streptophyta; class Bryopsida; order Hypnales; family Hylocomiaceae; genus Pleurozium; species Pleurozium schreberi. The sequence goes on from VACF01002181.1 coordinate 42,108, forward strand.
GATGAAAGAAGACCTTGAAACTTTAGGAGTTGTTAAATAGGTGCTAAAATCTCTTAGAACTTAATTTTCAAAGACAAGTCTAATTCAAAGAAAAATAAGTTTTTTGATGGAAGTATGCAAAGTGTTGAAGTCTATATTTTATGTGCACTGTTGGAGGCATAACATTGTGTACCTAGACAGTGGTCCTCCCCATGTCAGACACTTATTATGCTTTACTAAATACTTGGAAGGGACTTATCAATTATTTCAAGGATTAGGGTTGGCTAAGGAACAAGGCTTTTGGAGGGCAAAAATAGTGCCGAATTGCACCTCAAAAAATACTGTGTAGTTTGGCTAAGAAATGATGACAAACCGTGAAGATTTTTGTCATAAGATTTCAAATTAAAAAAAAAAAAAATCTTGGGTGAAATTGCCAGATCATGGTTAAAATCAAAATTACAGATATTCAATCGTGCTAATGTGATATTTTCTATCCAATATGTGGATAAATGTTGAAATTTGAAGCACCAATACTATAACATTTTATATCGCCACTTTGGCACTTCATAAATAATGTATTATAAAAAAAAATAAACTATTGAGGAACCATCCATCAATAAGACTATAATTTTTTTAATGGCATGGGGACGCAATCCCCTTTTCAAGGATGCAACAAAAAGGGACCTTGGCTTCATTGGTAAAACAATGTTCACGTTATGGATGCGATAAAATCTGCTGTCCAGTTGTTGTTTTTTTTCCCAACCGGATCCGAAAGCACACATAAGTGTGTTTCAATTGGTTGCAAGTCAAAAGTACAATAACAAGAACAAGCTGCCTAGCGAACCTCATTGATTGACGGACCTAACCGTGTGGAATCAATCTTAGGGTTGGTTGGAGAGGGGTCCTGGTGCTCTTGCCAACAACCCAACTGTCATGACCCCCTGCCCTCCCCTCCCCTCCCATGAAAGAGAAGCTACTCAAATTGCACGTCCTCTACCTCCCCTTCTCGCCTTGGATTTCACAATTCCAGATCTAATAACTTAACCAAATCAAAGCCCACCCACAACGGCCAACCACGCATGATTGGGCTGCAGGCTCAACCCAACCTCCCCCACATGCATGTGGAGTCAGTTGAGGTCTTGCCGCTTTWGGGACTTGGACTTTGGACTTGGAGTTCCCCTACAAATTGGGAGTGCAAAATTCAAATCAACTAAACTCTATCTGGTGGCAGGAATCAGTCGCTACCCTGCACACGACTGTCAAAATCCATTTGAAATTTGAACAAATGGAATTCATGGACGGGGCGAGGCCGTTGTGTGGGTGTGTAATTTGACCGATGTCGGATACAACCATCAGTTAATTCGTACATGCCTTGTATCAACAATCACCCACGTCCATGCCCATGCTAATGATTGATTGATTCTCCAGGCCGGGTCCTCGTACTGTACTTTACATTAGGGTCCAATGAATCTGCTGCCAATTCAATGGCAAAAATTTTTTTTGACACAAATGAAACGGAATTTCATTACAAAAACAGAGTACAAAGTGCCAGCCACGCATGGGCAAATTCCTTGCATGGCATAATAATTATAGGCAAATTTTGCATGGCACAATGGGCAGTTTGTAAGATTGTTGGACCCGATTGTACATGGGTATGTCCTATCCTATGCTAGTTGTTCTTCTTCTTCTTGCCTCTATGATCAGATTGATCACTCAAAGTTGCCTACCTACGAACGAACAAAAAAACAAACAAATGAACTCCCTCATGAAAAGCCTCTTTCAGGCACAATAAAAAAACCAGAACGCTTTTGGGTTTCTTTTGGTATTTTTTGGAATGCAAAGGAAAGAGAAATAAGGTAACAGGTAATAAGTTAACCCCAAAGCTTTTGAGATGGAGATGATCATGTGGTGGTCCCACAAGAGGATGGATGGTTGGTAGGGGTATAACAAACAATTGCCAACAGGGCTGACTGACTGACTCACCTAATTGAAAGTGGAATCATTGCAAAATAGAAATGCAAAATAGAGAGTGATGGTGGCCGGGGAGAGAGAAGTAATTCCGTTTCTTTCTTGCATAAATCAGCATACGTAAACCACTCCCAGGAAATTGCCCGTTCATTTTCATACCTGGGAGGGTTTCTGCAACTGTAATCAGCCATAATACCCGATTACCCGGGCAAACCTTCGTAATTGAGCATTATGGATTCTTCATCCAATTTTGCTATTTCATCCCAATTGTTTCATCCAACTTCGATTTACCTGCTCGTGATTTACATCATGCAATGTCCCTTGTTGTCGGGCATTTTGCAATATAAAGCGCCTCCTCATTGGGCTCCGCCCTCCTCGTTGGTCCTTTATATCGCGAAATGCCCTCCTCCTTAGGCATTGCCCTATACATGAGTACCAAATTTTAGAAAAAAAACAGTTTTAGACACATGTAACCATAGGATCTTGTTGTATGTTGGTTTGAGAAGATGTAGAAAAAATTTCACAAATTTCCACCATGTAGATTGCATGATATTAGCATTTGAATTGGAAAAAAAAGAATTTGGCTCTGTAAAAAATTAGGGCAGCTACACTTCTTAAGATCACATTTGTATGAAAAAAATGTCCTAAATGGTGGTTCTTTTTTGGATTCTTTCTTCAAGACAAGTTGGCTACATGCTTGAAAAATTTCAAAACATTTGGAATTGTACAACATATAGCAAACAAATAGTGAGTAGAAAGAAGTAGATAATGATCCAATCCCATTATCCAATGGTTGTAGTGTTGTAATGAACAATCTACATCCTATTGTATTATTTTTTTCAAAAGTATTGAAAATTGAGTCAAATAAAGAACTTTGAAACTTATTTTAAAGTAAAGAATCCATAATTGCTTGCAAACTAAGACTCCTCATAACTATAATCTTATTAATGAAAATGGAATGATTCAAAGCATTCGATGTATACATAACCTTGAAAAACAATTTTAAATTTTATTTCTCAAAAAATCAATTTCAAAAAAATTGGACTGCCTGAAGATCAATGAAAATCATATATCATGAAATAAATTTTTAACTATGCACTCAAAAATTATGAAAATTGTTGTGCCTTAAAACTAATCCTTGCCTAGATGTTGTGTGAAATTTCAAAGAAAGAAAAATTACGCTTATAGTGAGCTGTCCAAAATCACTATGTTGCCAAAAAAATGGCAGTTGGTCCTTTAGGAATTAAGAAAAGGAAAAATCCAAAGTTAGCCCCTAAGTGGTTTGAATGTTTTTCAATACATTTGTACATTTCTTAAGTGCAATATACACAACCTTGCAAATGAATGGTTTATTGTTCATTTAAATTTTTTTTTTTTGTTGAATGCATGTTGAAGTCTTCTATTCAGCTACACAGTTTCTGGCTACATCAGAGGTATTAATAATTTTGAAAATATTATGAAGCTTGAGGCTCCCTCATTTTAGGACTTGCATACATACGCATTGTATTTAAAAACCCTAATACCCAAAATCTCATTTAATCACGCATAAGATGCTCTTGTCACAATCCCCAGGTGCCAACAAAGCAACTATAACTACAATAAACCGGCGTACTTGGTTAAGGTAGATGCAAACAAAGGGATGGATGGGTGTCCATAGTATAGAAGCTGTAAACGTATTTTTCTTAAAATACATTGTTGAGCATGTTCGGCAGCCTTTCATATCAACTATGGACATTACAATTTTTTTGTAAAATCATGAGAAAATCAATGTCTATTGTATCTTCAATTTTATAATTTACACACTAAACAAATACTTCATGCAAGTAGAAGAATAAGGGCCACGTATGAATTGAGAGGACACAATGTGTCCTCGAAACCACTTAGGGGTTAGGCCATAGCTTATCCAGAAATAAAAAAACTAATTTGGTCAATGAAAAGTATTCTAGAAATTAAATTAAAATGGTTAACATTTATCCCCCATCTTTTTTTATCACCCTTAGTTAGTGTAATACATTTGATCCCAACGACGCTAGCGTGTAAGCTTAGGAATGCAAATCTATGAGGCTTGAGCCTAGACATAAGTAGATACTATACAACCACTAAAGATGCATATAACATACATTCCTACAACATAGGTACTCTATAATCACATAAGATGTTTATAACATAGACACCTACAACACATGTACACCATAACTATGGTTTTAGATCCCTTCTAACACTTAATTGTTTTGAATATTATAAACTCGTAGATAAAATACACTCTTCAAGAATTTGTTTTTAGAATCCACTCTTCACGTCATGCACCACAATGAATTATGTTAARCATTATTAGAGCTACATTTTCATAGCTGAACTTAACTACATTACAACTAGGTGAAATGTAGTCTAAAATTATCCATTTGAATTTGCAATGTTCCTTAAACTCTGCATTTTTCTTAAATGAATTTCTTATGCAATTTTGTCTCCAAGATCTAGTGTATTTGAGGCTCATTTTCAAGAGCCCTCAACACTAGGAAAAGTCAAGATTACACAGGGTACCCTTGCACAAAATGTTGAGCAGAAAAATCATAGTCATTTATGTTCCAAATCATATTTTTGATGCTAAAGCTAGACCTTAATGGGCATCTACCAAAAATAGAAACTACTAAAAAATAGTACCTTGGTTAGGTTTTCTTCAACTTCAAAGTTTTGTCAACACCACATTTGGGTGCCTTGGGCATTTAGGGGTTAAAATACTCCCCCACAGTGTGAACGCAGCCTTTGGATTCTGAGCTACAACTTTACATCTTTTGAGTTTCTTGGCATCCACAGCTCCTGACAAAGTTGTCACTGTCTACGCTTGCTTGCAGCCAGTGGTTTCCACAAGTGTGATTAACTTAAAATTCTAAAGAAGTTTGTTTGTAGCTTAAGCAAGCATTTCAATTAGAACAAGTCAGTTTCTGTGTGACATGCTGTCTGATGTGCATCCCTTCCATGAGAGCGACTAACTTAATTTAAGTTGCAGTCTCAAGCCTTTATTCAAAAACACTTGTGCTTAGCCTACCTACGGTAAATTATTATGTTAGAGAATGTTGACGAGTTGCCCAAAATTCATGCAACAAGCATGTCACCTTGGTACAAACGCCTATGGTAAAGCATTCATAGGGGTAACTTAAAGCCGGTGCATTGAACGCGTCTTCCTTTCAAAGGAAGCCAATTCAATCAAGAACAGCTGGGGGTGGGGGTGGGGGTGGGGGTGGGGGGCTGCAAGAATTGACAGAGTCGCCAAAAAAACAAACCCAATGGTCCCTTCCACCAGAATTGCGACACTTACTGGTAGGAATATCATAAACGGCGCCCCCCCTTTAATGGTACAACTGAGTGTTTGAAAATCAACAACACTTGAGTTGGCTTCATTGTTGATTGAAAAAGATCGGATTGGTTCACACTTGATTGGCTCACACTCTTGATTAGGAACAAGTTCCAAAGGTAAGGTAGGAGCACCCAATGACATCTGTGCACCTAATGACATCAATTTCTACACATGATAATCATTTCAGATGATAAATGTACATGGACTGTAGATAGCTTATTTTTTTTTACCTAAGTGATAAGCTATCTATAGTCTACCTACATTTATATTCTACAATCATTACTTGACATAGAAACTGACACCGTTAGGTGCATGGATGTCATTGGGTGCTTCGATTGTAAACATTTTAGGTGAAGCTATGAGGCTAGAATGGGGTTCAAATGATGAATCCACATTTACATTGAATAAGACTTTCATTCTTTCTTCATCCTTATAGTCTAGCACACATTGAGCTCAATTTTTCAATGAATTTTCCATATTGTTCAAGCAAAAATGCTTATTTTAACCGTTTATGGTATTCCTACTTTAATAAGGTGGGTACCTCCAAATGCACTACTGACCTAAAATTGCCATCTTTACTTTGTATATATCTCCCAAATCAATTTCATACCTATGAAGAAGAAGCAATTTTAGAACCAAACTCTATTCCTTCATAACTTTTGCCATATTGTATTCAAATGTCATGTTTTTAGGTACGTTGGAGCCTCCTTTCACTTGCCAACAAGAAAATCAATGAAAATTTGACCAATCTATTAATAATAATTGGTCACAGTAGCAAAAGTGGCGGTTTGGGGGGATATCCACCTTAAGATGGCACTAAAATTTAGGACCGAACTAGTTAACCCTAAAATGCAGCATCAACTATACTTTTGGGTGATGGATGACTTTTGGAGTCTATATCTAAAGMAAAAATACACATTTATTCATCCAAAATATATTGTGAAAATTCTTTGAGTTAGGCTCAATAAATAAGTTTAATAATGAAGCCTATAATTGCATTTGACACATTCAATTTAGGTAGGTACCTCCCAAACCGCCAATTTTTTGCTATTGTGCCTATTTATTATTATTAAATTGATCAAATTTTCATATTTTCTTGTGTCAGGTGAAAAAAATGTTCAATGAACCAAAACAACATGACATTTGGATACCATATGCAAAAGATGTGAAGGCTCCAAGTTTTCTTTAGTAGATGCTCAAAAATTGTTCCTCAATATATGTACATATTGATTTTAGAGATGTACATGGAGTGATGATAGTGTTTTGGGTAGGGTGAGATTTGAGACATTTTATTAGAGGACATTTTGGATTAGTGAGTGACTTTCATTTCATTGAGAGTCGTGATTCAATAATTTAAGGGAAAGTTGATTTGCAATTTTAAATTGCCCACCAATTGCACATGCTTATCATATTCAATATGATCTTGATAGTGAAGTTGATTCACCTTAGATTTTGTTTTTTATCAACATATAATTTTGAGAGGGTTGGCAAGAACATGGTTATATATCCGTCCTTGTAAAATTAATGAAGATAAAGTTGAGGCACCCAAAGTTGCTACCTTCTATACTGCCACCTATGAGATGACTTGGAAGGAACATAGAAGGGTGACAAAAGAACTACTATGCCCCCAAACTAACTTTTGAAGCATCTTTTGCTTCAAGAGGGGCTGTCCAAGACAAGTGTCATAGATAGGTTTTTCTATGCTGCCAAGTTTGAAAATTTACTAAACATTACTGAAGTTATAAAAAATATGAAACAGCTTAAGTTGGATTCAATTCCTTCAAAGTGGCTAACAAACTCATTAAAAAGAAACTAGAATTTAACCTTTCAAGATGGTAAAACCAAAAAAGTGCATTTTCAAAGTGTGATTATGCATCCAAAAGATGCAAGCATCCAAACTGTCAATGTGTTTAAGTTGTCAATGTGTTTAAAATAAGACTGTCCAAGATTCTAGCTAAAGAACTAAAAATACCAATGGATGGAAAAAAAAAATTTGTGCATGCTTGGAATGTGTGCATTCATTTGTTGTTCAAAATTTTGAATGTTTGGTCTTCAAAAGGTTAAACTCAAGTGCCAGCAACTCCATATATTTTAACCCCTAAAGGACCGTTGTCCCCTCGGGGGACAAATGAGATTTCGGGCAGGTACCTACGGGCTGAATTTTTTATGTAATTTTTTGAAACTTTTTTTGGAGATAGAAAAACTAATGAGCTTTGTGGGAATATAATTTTTTTTTTCAATTGGTGCCCGGGAAAAAAAGTTATGCCCAAATAAGCTCAAAGTTGGGGAGACCGGGCAGCAAAAAAATTTTGCAAAAATTTGAATTTAATTTTTTTTTTCCTCGTAGATTATACTTTTGTATATCTGGAATGCTTTTATTCATCTCATTTGGATTTGTTATGAGAAAGTTATGGACAATCTTGGGTCCTACAAGTTATTTTTTCAAGAAGATATTGTCATTGCCCGAAACTCAAGATTGTCCATAACTTTCTCATAACAAATCCAAATGAGATGAATCAAAGCATTCCAGATAAACAAAAGTATAATCTACGAGGAAAAAAAAATTTAAAAAAAGAAATCAAATTTTTGCAAATTTTTGTTTGCTGCCTGGTCTCCCTAGCTTTGAGCATATTTGGGCATAACTTTTGTTCCCGGTCACCGATTGAAAAAAAAATTATATTCCCACGAAGCTCATCACTTTTTCTATCTCCAAAAAAAGTTTCAAAAAATTACATAAAAAATTCAGCCCGTAGGTACCTGCCCGAAAWCTCATTTGTCCCCCGAGGGGACAACGGTCCTTTAGGGGTTAAGCAAGTATGTACTGAAGTTTAACAAAAAATTTCACAAGTATATTTTTGCATTTCTATAAAAATTTTAAACTCTACTTAACCCTTAAAAGGACGGATTGATGACCGTGGAAGTCATCAATTTTGATATTGTGGGAATCACTAGTTTACAAAATTCCAAAAGTACTCATTCGAAGTTAAAGTACTATAGAAGATCTTTCCTTCCCACCCCTAATTCCGTGGATGAATAGTTGCACTTTTATGTTGCACAATTTGATTCTCTGTCATTCATCGTACGCAAAACGTCCGCCGCGTGGTTCAAAGTTCAAGGGTTAATGGGCAGTTAAAAAGTTTATGAATCCTGTAAACACTTGACATGTTATCTTTCCATTTAGGAGAAAGTTGAGGGAGCCATGTTTTATACTCTTACAAAGGACAAATTTGTCCTTCAGAAAATCATAAGTTACTTTAATTCAAATATATAAAATTTTGTCCTTTGGGTTAAAGTGTCTCCTTTCGCTCCACCCACCGCCCCCCACGTTGTCCGGTTCYGGACTCCAGGGATTCAACGGAGTTCAAAACCCCAACAAAAACCGCACCAAACCGCGCTGCAAACGGCGCCCTTCACGCCCGGTTAGCGCTGTGTCACCCGCTCCGCCTGCCCGCCCTTCCGCCCGGGCCAGGCACGGTAATGGGGTCAGGCACCCGTTGCGGGCCGGGTACCCGTGCCTGCCTCCCTCCGTCTCTCTCTTTTTCAATGGGGTGTGTGCTGCTGCTTGCTGCTGCGGCGTCTTCTAAGTTAGCCCTCTTGCGTTCCCGGAGCCCCCCGTTCCTTCCCTGCATTATAATGCCGGGAATCTAAAGCAGGTGCTCCTGCTTTTCCCTTCTCTGTCATGGCGTAGGCGTGTTGTGCTGCCGTTTTCTTAGCGTTCGCTGGAGAGTTTTCTTCGAGCCGTTTGGATCGCTGTTTTGAGGGATTGGTACTTCTGTTCCATGGTGTCGCGCGCAGGTGTCGTTTCTCGTCATTGCGCGTGAGGTTTTTGCTTCGCGATGAATGCGTGCAAGTGTCGTTATTGCATTCCCCTGTTCATGATTTAAACAGCATAATTCTCCACTTCTTTTTTGGTTTCCGCCGCATTTTTGAAAATTTGAAAGTGCTGCGAGCGAATCTCGTGCGTCCGGTGCGTTTTAGTGCGGTTAGGTGCGTCCCTGCCTTCGCATTTCCTGGCTTGGAAAGAGTCAGTGTGCCCGTTAGTCGTTGACATTGACGTTGATCGAATTTTTTCTAGGTTATTTGAACTTTGGAGTTTCTGCCCTGGGGGCCTCGAGATCGCTTCAGCATTGCAATCTCGGGCTTCGATCGGACTATGTCATTGTTTGTTTTCGAGAATTTCTGATGACACGGTGTGACCTACACGTAGCGCACATGACGCGTTTCCCAGCGGGGTGAGAGAAGGTGGACTGCTGGGCGAGATCCTGAGACCATCGACTCTTTCTCCATGGTCTAGGGGAAGCGGAAGGGGTTGTATTATCGGGGAACATGGGGATCGCTGAATGCTATCCGCGCTATTGCCGGTTTGGCATCCCTAGATTGTCATTTCACCCGGTTTAGAGAGCACGGTTTCGATCTCAACGCTGTTTCATTATTATTATTGAGCAGGTCTTCCTGCCCCACAGAAAAACCAGCATAGTCGAGGAGTAAGTGGAGTAAGAGGATCGGTGTGGTGGGCGAGACGTGCTTATGTAGACGAAATTGCTTGCATGAAAGCCATAGACGGGCAGATGGAACAGAACCGCAATCACAATAGCAGTCATGGTGTGGGCGCATCAGATGGTGGAGATGCAATAATGGCCCGTTGGTTACAGTCAGCCGGGCTCCAGCATTTGGCAGCTCCTTTATCGGCGGCAGCCCTTGATCACCGGCTACTTCCCTCTCTGCTCATGCAGGTGCTTCCCATATTCACAATGTGTCAGTGCCTGTTCTCTCCCCTGGGTCTCTGTTTGAAGTGGTAGGGTGCAATGGGAAGGGAATATCTGGTCGTATTCCATTTTCATCCGGCAGAATCTGACTAGAGTCAGAGTTTTTGTGGGAAGTCGATTGGAAATAGAACCTGTAACATTGTATCCACGAATTAGGTTTTCCATCTAGAGCTACCCTGCAAGATGCTGAAATAATCCTTAGTTCGATCACAGCACTCGTAACATGCTCTATGTTCCAGAGCTTGATTGCTTGTGTTTGTCTAAGTTACACAGCACAAACAGCCAGTCTTCGCACGCAGCTCTGATGTATGCTGTCTTCGCATTGGTTATACAATCATCTGCAGTGAATGTGCCCGCTGGATAAAGCAATTTTAGGTTCTCTCCACTCTTTTAACACGATTTTCGTTCAGGATACTAGCCGGCACCACGGCTGACTCTTCTCAAGACCTCCAGACAGTTGTCTGCGAGGCTYTATCAGTTTCAATGGAAACGTTGCTGAATCTAAGTATGCRAATTCTCCTATAATCTTTATACACAGCAAGCACAATGTCTATAAACATCTATGTACAACCGACACTTGAAGTTAATTCAAGTCTGTAGGAATTGCAATCTCKCTTTGACGAGGCGTGCGAAAATCTGGTTTGGACCTTATGGTAGTATCATTCACAGTATTGATGAGCAACTATTACCAATATTGTCCTAACCACGTCTGGATAACAGAGGTGACTTGTTCTGTTTTTTATCCCATGAGAGCTGCATTGAAGGATTCCTCAAAGACTAGCGGGCCTGACTTGCAACTTTGGATTCTGGCTGTTTTCTACCCTGTCTGCCATCTACTTCTGCTGAATTTGCGCTCACTCCTCCAAAATTTGAGTAGTATCATTATTCCTTGACTCCGTTGCCTTTGGTTGTTAGCAAACTAGAGATGGTAGTGTCATTATGACTTTTTAAGGTATCTGCAGCTTGTAATTGTCCTAGTTCTTTCTTCTTTACGTAGATGTTTGATGCTGTATTAAAAGGTTGTCTGTCATGGAACCAACATGTCTTATTGTGTCAATAAGTTTAACGCTGTAGTTCATGCTCTCCGGATTTGACCAATTCTGGGAGTGGATTGCTCTTCTATGTGTCTTTCTAAATATCTTTCTAAACTGCAGAGTAGTTTTATAGTTTYACATTTGCAATGTGTYCCCTTCAGACACTTACATGTSAAGGTTCATGTTTCATCATTTTGGAATGCTAGTGTCTGGCTATTGATCCTGGTTGGTTGGAAGTGCTGCATTTGAAGCAGGATTATGCCAGATATGGAGTTCAATCCTTAGAAGACAAGCAGAAGTTGTTCAGATTAATCAAGACAATAAGTRGTGGTGTTGATTCTGTTTCCGAGCCCTCTWCCCCACCTGCATTTTCTCGATCAGCGAGTCAAAGTGGGATGGACGGTTTTCTGTCACCGGAGCTAAGGGGTGACTTCAATTCAGGGATATTAGATCTTCACTCCATCGATGATACCGAATTTTTCCCTGAGGTATTTTTAGCATCCCTAACTCATCGTCAATTTGATATTAAACGAAATAGTTTTCGTTGTTTCAAAACAACTGTTCCTATTTTATCCCATGTTATGTATAYGGCAGTTTTCTCTTCAGATGTTAACCCCTAAGAGAGCCTGGTAGAAGGGGAAATGTAGATCTGGAGCTCTCTAGTCAAAATGAATAATGGCCTGAGAAGAATCGAACATAAGATCTTCATTTTTGCAAGTTTTCTTTTCTTTCCATCTCTACATGAACTCATGAACAGATTCATAACATTGCACGATAATCATGGAGCCCCGAGAGACCAAGCGACCGAACGAACTGAGGGATAGACAAAAATTTCTTTGGCATCATCCTTGGATCTAATTCATTATTTTTGTATAGCTCCTGCAATAAGCTTTTAGAAACATTCATCATTAACCAATCACTGGATGCTTGCTCTCTTGGTAGTTAATCATGTATTTGTCTCGGATTGACTGTTGAGACTATATGGATTTTTCAGGGAGTATTAGCAGTTATGTCATGGTCTAATTGACGGATTGCAGTTTTTTAGATCAAGTTCGGAAACTTCACTATTTTTCAGTGCGTGATCTATCAATGATGCTGATATGGAGGCTCTTAATTTGGTGGACGTGTACTTGCTTCTATTTTTCTTGCAGATTGCAATGCCGGAGCCGTTTCAATCATCTCCGTCATTTGTTCCTGTTATTGAGAAAGGCTTTGAGTCTGATGTACTGTCGACCAGCTTTAAAGGCAGGATGCAAGGACTGTCAGGGAGCAGCCCTCTTAGGTCTGTATCGAATGAGCGGGACAAAACTGGCAACAACAGCGGCCTTGCGAGGATCAGAGTTGTGGTAGGTTCTGTATTCTTATCGGTTCTACTTTGTTTGTATCTGACTGAGAAGCTGTTCTCTGGTTTAGTTTGCAATTACTATTCTTGTTGGAGATAAACTGCKTACTGTATGGTTCGTCGTCACTTTCATCTTCAATTCCGAAGCGAGCAGTGACTTAAAATCTGTAGTACCAGCTGTTTTGAAAACCAAGCAGGGGAAGCATAGGACATCGGGTGTCTTTTGGTAGGTTCAACGCAAATTTAGAGAGTCCACTTTGTTTGATCCGGAATTCTTGACCGACGCTGGATTCCTGAAATCCCGTTGTAATTGCTGGAGTAATTCTATCTATCTACCTCTCTAAAAACAATTTCTTGGGTACCAATTATGGTAACAACATCTGTCGAATGGCCTAAACACTATTGTGCCATTTCTCAAGAACGGTTTAGTAKAACAATTTCTCTCTAGTGAGTAGCCAGCTAGGTAGGTGGAGCTACTTGATTAAGGCGATCGTATTTTCTGATTATAGGTTCGCAAGCGACCATTGAATAAGAAGGAACTTCAGCGAAAGGAAGAAGATATCATTACCATCAGCGACGTGGAGAGTTCCCTTACTGTGCACGAGCCAAAAGTRAAGGTTAGTATATGAACTCCCTGTCGGTTCAATTGTAGCTTCTTTGACGAGGGCAGCAATATTTTGAGTTGGAACTGACTAGAGGTGTGCGTCTTGAGCACTGCGAATATTTAATAATGTAGTCATCCACGGTACGTTCTGCGTTGCATGTGATATGTGTACCAATTAACTGGTCTCGTTTAATTTGACAGGTGGACCTTACTGCTTACGTTGAGAGGCATGAGTTTGTATTCGATGCTGTTTTGGATCAACAAGTCAGCAACGATGAGGTGAGGACATTGTGTTTCGGCAGATGTTCTTTTTTTGGATTTTTTGGAAGAGAAAATCATTGTGTATTTAATTCTTTGGTTATGCAGGTGTATCGTTCCACTGTTGAGCCCATTGTACCCACTATCTTCAATCGCACGAAGGCAACTTGCTTTGCTTATGGACAAACAGGTACTGCATCCATCAGCAATTGTTGTGTCTGCTTGTTGAAGGTTGAGATGTGTCAAACTGAGAATTCTATTATTATAGATTAGCCCCTTTTTTCTTACTGAAGCATACTGTTTCTTATGCGTAGCAATGGGTTATCAAGCCAGATTTCCCTGTCCTCGCGTGATTGCAATGAGCTTGAAGTGCCTCACGAATGCAATCATAGTGTATTAGAACTCACGGAATCTTCCCTTTTGTGCATACATATGTCTCACTTGGAATGTTTTATGCAAGTTTTCACATGCAACTGCGTAATGGGGGATGGCAGGAAGTGGTAAGACTTACACAATGCAACCTCTGCCTCTAAGAGCGTGTGAAGATATTATGGTCATCATGCAGCAGCCAAGTTATCGTAACCAGGGCCTCCAGTTGTGGCTTAGCTTTTTTGAGATCTATGGTGGTAAACTTTATGATCTTCTGAACGAAAGGAGGTGTGTGGACCGCTTGCTGTTAACATGCATGCTTGCTTGGTATGTTTGGTTACTGAAGTAAATTTTTTGGCATTTACTCAAGATCTGATTATCTGGAACGTTGAGTAGAAATCAGAAATTTCCCCAACTAGTCAGTAAATTCTCTTTATTGGTTCTTGATTCAATGATAAAAATATTATTTTTGATCTGCTTCATGTTGCTTAACTAAATCCGTGGGCGCTATTGAAACTACCATCAGCTTCCTTTCCATTGATATATTGTCAACATGTTCGATATTGGACGTCAGTAGCCGCCAGGGGTATCTATCGGGGAATGGGCATGAACGATTTGTAACCGAAGGGCATTTYTTTTGTAGAAAGCTTTGCATGCGCGAGGACGGTCGCCAGCAAGTCTGCATTGTTGGTCTGAAGGAGTTTCGCGTATCAGATGTTGAGTTAGTTAAGGAGTATATTGACAAAGGCAATTTGTCTCGGAGCACTGGTTCCACCGGTGCAAATGAAGAATCTTCTAGGTCTCATGCCATTTTACAGCTAGTTGTGAAGAAGGCTCAGGAAGGAAAGGAAGTCAATCGAGTGATTGGTAAACTGTCATTCATTGATCTGGCTGGCAGTGAGCGTGGTGCTGATACCACCGACAATGACCGTCAGACAAGGTTAGCGCTCGCCGTTTCTCTGACAATTGAAGCTTTTCTTCTCTTGCAGATTGAATTCTCTTATGAGATCCATGTACTCGGACATTTTGGTGGTAGGAGTTCATATTTCAGCCTATTCGCATGCAAAGTAGTTCTATGCAATGGAATCAAGATTCTTGCGTGTTGTAAAATCGTATGTACGAGTGATCGCAAATTGCAGGACATAAAGAAATATCTAGGATTGTTGCATGGAATTCTAGGCACTTTCTTGGGGGCTTAACTTTCGTTTTTTATTTGACCTGTGGTTACACGTGCATTCGTACATATTACAGCATTCCTACATATTACATCTATCGATAATTCAGTTTGACTATATGATGGTAGTTTGCGGGAACTTCTTTTATCGGCTTTTCTCTTTGTAACTCAGGATCCTTTGGCCAKTTGGGCTAAGTTGTATTAGACATAAGTACAGAGTTAAAKTCAACTAGTCCTTTCATCTAATGGTTCGTTTTATTGACTGTAAAATACCTGGCTTTGTGCTGTAGAATGGAAGGAGCGGAGATCAATAAGAGTTTGCTGGCATTGAAGGAGTGTATCAGGGCGCTTGACAATGAGCAAGGTCACATTCCTTTTCGTGGAAGTAAGCTTACGGAGGTCCTACGTGATTCATTCGTGGGTGATTCACGCACAGTGATGATCTCKTGTGTTTCTCCAAACGCAGGGTCTTGTGAACATACGCTGAACACCCTCAGATATGCAGATAGGTAAGCACCGTGAATCTCCATTTCAGTGTTGTTCTATCTTGATTACAGAAGCTTCCCATCGAGTCTGTTCAGCTGAAGTTGCGGGAGAGAGCTTACTTCGAATCTGTTTCAATCACGTAGAGTAATAGATCTGAGTGTGACTTACGCTTTTAGCGTCGTACATTTGCATTGCRCAAATGTGCAGGCATTCTGACTGAAAAAAGCAGAAGTGGTTCTTTATATCTTCTGGAATCTGATAATTTTGGCAAATGAAAAAAAGGGTAATTGGCATAGAAGTACTACGTGAAACTCATTGAAAGCGTAAATCTTTGAAGGCCTCTTATACTATTATTTGTTATACACTGACCCTGATAAGCTGTTCACAGGGTGAAGGGTTTGTCCAAGAATAACAACTCAAAGAGGGATATGATCTCAACAACAACGCTCCCAACAGCTTCGCTTCCTAGAGATTCCAATTCATCTCCTCCGTCCATACAATCTGCAAATCAAGTTGCCCCACAAGTGTCTGAGTTCGGACAAGATAATAAGCTGTCTGAGAATGGTAGACGCCCACCCCTTGATCCTGGGCGATACATGCAGCAAGGTGAAAGGGAGCTTTCTAATCAATCATTAGAGTATAGTTACTCGAGCAGAGAGCTCGGCAAGGTAAGCACTGCTGGGAATGAGAGGGATAGACAAATCTACACTGATCCCAGTGAATCAGGGGTGCATGACGTTCATGGTGCCGATCCCCAGGAAACTGATAGGGTTCAGGGAGGTATTACGACTCGACGGAAAGTTGGCAAGGAGGAGAAGTTTGAACGTTTATCTAGTCGTGATGAGTTGTCAAAACCTGATGGGAATTCCAGACGCCAGGTTGAATACGGCCGCGATGAGATAACCAAGTCCGATGGGAATTCAAGACGTCTAAATGATTATAATCGCGACGAGGCATCCAAGCCCGATGGGAATTCAAGGCGTCATTTTGAATACAACCGCGATGAGCTATCAAAACCCGATGGGAATTCAAGGCGACAGTTTGAATATAATAGGGATGAATTATCGAGACCTGATGTGAATTCAAGGCGTCAATTTGAATACAACCGGGATGAGGTATCCAAGCCGGATGGGGGTTCAAGGCGCCAATTTGAATTCAACCGGGATGAGGTATCCAAGCCCGATGGGAATTCAAGACGCCAGTTTGAAATTAATCGGGACGAGGTGTCAAAGCCTGATGGGAACGCCAGGCGCCAGTTTGAATACAACCGGGACGAGGTTGCAAAGCCCGACGGGAATTCAAGACGCCAGTTTGAGTATAATCGGGATGAGCCATCCAAACCTGACGGGAACTCCAGGCTCCAGTTCGACTATAATCGCGATGAGACATCAAAGATTGACGGAAATTCCAGGCGCCAAATTGACCAAGCCTCAAATATCCTCATCCATACRAGGGTAGATCCAGAAGTGAATTCTGTGCCATACAACCGCGAGGGTCACATCAATGCTATTCTTGAGGTGTGTTGATATTGAGAAATATGGCATTGTCCTTGTTCAGGGAGACTGTAAATTGATGAGTGTAACCGAAAGATATTTGTTGTACCTAGGGGTGAGCTCTATGACTGCTGACATATTTGTATCAATGTTCGAAAAATCTGAACCAACGCTGTTCAAAACACTGAATCTGAGACCTAGAAGAAATAAGTGAATCCGGCAYGAATTTAGTGTTGATTTTGTTCTCCTCATGACTGTCATTTTGTACTGATCAATGGTGGCGGTGGTGCTGACTGATGCAGGAAGAGGAAGARGTTATATCAGCCCATCGGAAGGAGGTAGAGGATACCATGGAAATAGTGCGTGAGGTATGAGCTTATCTCCACGCATCCTCGAACATGAAATCTCAGTTCATTTACAGTGTTTGGCTTTTCTTCGTTGAAGAAGTGGGAAAATGAGCATGACCTTGAGATACGATGTAATAAATTGGAGATTAGTGTCAGCTTAGGTGTCAGATGGTGCCTGCTAAGGTTGACCTCGAATGACCTTAGTAGGCGTCAACTACCCCTAAGCTGCTTGTGGACATTGTGAATGGGGCAGTTGCTCTGTTAATTGGAAATATTTCTGATTACGGCATGTTTCGAGTTGGAGCATGAGGGAATTACTTACCTTATTTAATACCAGTATAGGACACAGCCATTTTTTTGTACAGCAGTGCCATTATTTTCACTGTGGTCTAGGTCTTGTTGATGCTGTAGCCACCACCCTTTGCTCTAGCACTATCTCTTRTGGTTTCAGGTGCTGGGAAGAATCCTTACAGGTCAGCTGCATGTGCATGCAGGAGATGAAGTTGCTTGCTGAGGTAGACCAACCAGGCAGCCGGATAGACCGGTATGTGTCTCAGCTAAACTATGTCCTTTCTCGGAAAGCTGCTGGGATTGTTAACCTGCAAGCAAGACTGGCTAGGTTCCAGCGACACTTGAAAGAGCAGGAAATTTTGAGCCGCACAGGGGGKCTTCGTCAAATGTAGCCCTTCAGATGCCATCGTACAAGTATCTACTACTTTCGCTTGATGGTCTGGCATACCTTTCATTCGATGCAAGCCCTGTAAGTGGCTCCAAATGCCTGCTGCTAGTGCCTGCTTGTTGTTGGCCTTTTCCACTTGTTGATCTCCCTGCGGAGGGTGTTAATCTGGTTAGGGCTTTTGGAGGAAGGCATGCTACTGGCGTATATTAGTAATGTGATTCAGCCAAGGTGATAGATCTGGACAGTCTTTATAGAAGGCTTACAATCAGGCCGGAGTGGGCATATAGCTGCTGCTAAGGTTTAAGCAGMTCGTAGTTCTCCTGAAYGTCTTTRTGGAACCTGCTCCCGACTGCACAAAAATTCTTACGTCCAGCCTTGTAGTTTGTACTTGAAAATAGCCAAAGTTTATGTGCACCTTTGTATCATACATTTAAACATTTCTCATTTTCTTGTAGGGTTTCCACGATTCCGTTGTGTTGGTTACATCAATTTGGAGAGTCGTGTACTGAAGCTACTKGAAGCCATCTATTCTGCGCTTTCTTTTGTATGATGCCGTGTTTAAGCTAATTTTATGGACAATATGTTCTAGATGGTTCAGTGTGATAAGATGTATCATGCACTGTAAGATTTCTGTCTACACTTCCTCGTGCAGTCTACACTTCACCTGTAAAGTACTGGGTGCGTTTTGGAGCAAATTTATGGCTAAAATGTGTCACTTCAAACATTTTGCTAAAGTTTGGAGATTGTGATTTTACAGTGAAAGGGCCCCAAGATCTTGTTCCTCAAAGATCGTGTTCCAAAAAACAAATTGGATCTTCATCAAATTAAATCCTCTAAACAAATTGGACCTTCATCAAATTAAATCCTCTACTTTATGACAATTTAATTGCACTTACAACTGATTAAATAAGCATTTCGAGCTGGTTCTTACCGAGCATATTTTCTTAGTATGTAGGGTAAAACCACCTATAACCAACCAGCACCCCATAGCCAACTTGTAGATTGACTTATTTCCAACCAAGGCTAGAATGTTTTTTTTTCTCCTTTTCAAAGTTGAGACTAAAAGTTCATGATATATATCCCAAAGTAGTGAGTAAGAAAGTAGGTAGTGAATGGAAAACTAGTTTTTTGAATGATCGAAATAGAAAGAGTCTAGGGATTGGCTATGGGTTTGGAGCACTCTTTGCCTTTCAAAATTCATAGTAGGTAATCTGAATTCATGCAATAAAATTACCAAAGTTTTTGCAATCCCCATCAATTTATCTGAGTCTTTCTTTTTTACAATCATAGTCATTGTGTGAAAAAGTTGTGGAGGTGTTTTACACAATAAGTTGTGGATTGTCATTGCAAGGCAATGTTTTTGCATGGATTGAGATTAATGTAGAACATTCTAAATTTTGCCAATCAACTCATGAAATATAATTAATGTAATCAAGGAAATCTAAATGATGACTAAAATCAAGAGCAGTTTTTGAAAAATAGTTTAAAATTATCTAAAACCATAGAGTCGAAATTTGTACGTAATGTTTACTTTTATTTTTTAAATACATTAGATGTAATAACACTAAAAATAAAAAATGCAATATCAATTTCAAAATTCTAGAAGACAATATAACTTTAAAGCTACAATTCAATGTATTTTTTATGATAGTTATTTAAGGCACTTCAATCAAAGTAGGAATCAAAACTAAAGAAAAAAATCATTATTTTTGTTCTATTCTAAGTGTTTTTATATAGGCTCTTATTTTTGAGACTCACTTTCAGCTAATTTCAAGCTAATATTTTATACATGGCAATATCGGAGAGAAGCAATTAAGAGGTTAGGAAAGACATGTAGAAGCCAAAATGGTGACAATAGGTTCAATGTTATACTAGTGCATGCTAGAAGAAGACTGTGTTGAATTCAACAAAATCCAGCCCACATGGTTTGGTTGAGTTCAACACACTCTTTTTCTAGTGGCACGTGGTCCATTTGACTTGCTAAACCATGCCTTATACTCTACCCTACATTCCATGAGACATATGCATCATATCACTACTGTTTAATACCTTGATGGAAACTATAACCATGGTAAAAACCACATACTTGTGTGTACTTGATTTGATACCCAAAATTGCTTGAATAGAAACAAATACATATGAGAGAATCCATGGATAACAATGAGAGGGAATTCATGGGTTAGAGCCTTGAAGTGAGCTTTAGAGCGTGAAAAGTTAATCACCAAGAATTTGAAGATGACAACAACACAAAGTTGTACACAATGCAAGAGGTCAATATTTATATATAAACAAAGACTCTAACACACAACCAATTGAGTGCTACAACCTACATTAAATATGCATCATCATTATCAAAACATATAGCAACTCCAAAAAAGTCCTTTAGCTGTTGTTAATAGATGTGACATGATTGAAGGCCTTTGTGCAATGAGGACAAATCCAATCTCTAGAAGGAAGAGTCAAAAGAGGTAACGTCAAGCATGCCATATTGCATCCACAGTGGCATTGGTCACACAATAACATGGTAGTTGTTATTTTCTTCGCATCACACATACAAAAATGGAAAGCCAACTAACACAACAACTAACTATAATTATATGGAATACTTGATACAAAAATGACATTAAGTACAATTCTTGCAACACTCCCAATAAATATGTCCATCCTTGTCTTCAAATAACAAAATATCAGTAGCCAATACATATTTGATATAAAGAATGATATGTCTCTTTTTAACATTAAGGATTGTTAGTGCCTCACATTGACGATGGATATAATCTCTTCAAGAAAATCTTTGCAACTAAAGTTGATAAGCTCTATTACAAATGCAAGCATTAAAGTATCACAATGTTGAGTAATGGATAAGTTTTCCATGGTCATGGGCATAAGACCTCTTGAAGAACTTTTCTTGATCATTTAACCTTGGAGCCTTCATATTAGGTTCATCCAAGTTGACAACTCAAGCAAACTTTTCTTGCATTGAGCTACAGTAAGTAAAATTGATTGTTCTCTATACAACAACTAGCAACGGTTGTAAGATGTCAAAGATGTTTGCCTATTGAAGTGGTAACCCATTGCAATCCATGTTAATACCAAGTTCCAATCATGATGATGCCATAGAGCAATTCATAATTTTGTAAACCATGTTGAATGGTTTAGACAATGTGTTCTATCAAGCCAATTGGCTCAAGGTGATCTTTAGAGGTGGTTCAATGATGTATCAAAGCTATTATACACTGAGCTTCAAAAGATTCAAGAAACTCTTTACTTTATCCTATAAGAACTTTAGTAGGTGCTCCAAAACATACCAAAATACAATCAAGAAATGCCATAGCTTTTTACTTTCAAGAGTTTTGTGATAGACCTACAAGCTTAATCCACTTACTAAAATACTCCACCATATCAATATGTACTTAGCTTCGCAAAAGGTAACAACAAGCAGTCCAAAAAATTATAGAGACCAACAATAATTCAAGTCCATGATGGGCAAAGGCAGTAATTGAGGTGATAAGGTGTAAAAAGTCAACTTAACTTATAGCAAACCTCACACCAAGAAACACAGTTGGTGACATATTGATATATAACAATCCATCAATACTGGTGGTGTGACATAGAATGTGTAAGTCCTATGCACATTAAAATGTCCAAGCCCCTTGTGTACTTTAACCACCAAACCCCCCTCTTATATGGTCTTAGAACTATGTGCTTAGTTCTATCAAACCACATACAAAATAACAAACTATTCTACTAATGCAATCTTGCTACCGTAATGCCGTATGCATAGGTCAATTTTGGCAGGTTGATGCCGAAATATTTTACTTTTCACAATTCGACAATTCGGCTGGCAGATAGGATTTTTTTGCTTTCAGGCATTTTTTCCTAATTTTGGATTGATTTTTTCTATTCATGCGTAAGTGTGTTCTTTTTTCTGATTTTTTTCTCAAGAATATTTTTTCCAGATTTTTAGAAATAGTTGTAAATAAATATTTTTATTTCGACATTTTCCAAAATTTCCAAGTTATTTACGAAGTTGACCTACACATACGGTACTTGGCAACGCACTCTATCCTGCTCCATGGAAATGTTCTTTATTGAAGCTTGTACAAGACCACACAATCCTCTTATACATCACTGACTACTTGGGCACTATCAGATATTTCATCCAATCTTTGATTAGGTAACATAGTTGCAAAATTTGACATCAAGGTGAGGTATGCTGTAGTTTACCATCCAAGAACTACTTCCCTATTACAATCTCTATGCCATTTGACACTAGTTAAGTCCTCCTTTGAAGGGCTTGTATAGCAACAGAGTCTATTGACATGCATTTTTATAATGAATGTTCAATATACAACCTCAAAATTGTACTCTTGAAGCAACAACGTCCATCTAATGAGCTTGATAATAAGATTCTTTGACTCTACAAGAGAATAAGCCACTTCAGAGGTTGGTAATTTGTCACCAATATTAAATGTTGACCGTACAAATAAGATTGGAAATGAAAAATGGCTCAAACTATAGTCAAAATTTCTTCCTCATTAAGGTGATTATTTGGACTTTAGATTGTAATTGCTTCTAGAAGCAAATGCAATGATATGCTCGTGTCCTAAATCATCATTTTGTGCCAAGACCGCTTTCAATCTTATTGTATTTCAATCTGTATGCAATTGAAAGGGTTGAGTAGCATCTCGATATCAAAGTGCATAAGCTAAATCCAACTTCTACTTCAATGTATAAAGGACTTGTTATTGCTCACGCCCTCAATTTCATGGCTAATACTTCCTTGTAAAAATTGTCAATGACTTGACAATCAAGCTAAAGTTTAGAAAAAATAAATAAATAGTAAATTSCCAAACCAAAAATAAAATGAAGTTGTGACTAAACTAGGATCTTTTGCAAAACATCTAATTTTGCTTGCCACACTCCAAAATCCCTAGGCACAATGATATGGCCCAAATATGCTAATTGGTTACGAAAAAACCAATATTTGTCATAATCAATAAGCACAATCCTTACTATTGTAGTTATTCAAATACTTCTTGCAAATGCCTTATATGCTCATGTGGACTACTACTAAAGATGACAATATCAAACCTTGAAAAATTTGGGTCTAAGCAAATATTCTCTAAAAATTATGCACAAAATAGAGAAACTTAAAATTTCAAGATAGTATGCATTTTCATATTTGTATTTTCAGAAAAAATTCAATTTTTTTCCAACTTAAAAGGAATACTAATTAACAAGTTTTAATATGATGGAAAAATTCTACAATTCCTTTGTTGAAGTTCTCAATAAGGATAACATTGCCGTTTGAACACATCTGCTAGATGGAGACATGTTAATTTTTCTTTAAAAATTGTTCAATGTATGTTATCTTTATAAAAAACTTCAAATTACATTTTTTTATCTTCAATTATCTTTTTTGAATCCAAAATAGTACTACCCCTCTGGCTATGATGACGAGATTATTTATGAATTAGTAATTTAAAAAAATATATATTAAATTTTTAATAATTGTCTTACATACCATATTTATGAATTTGGAGTACTTTGGATGTAAAACCATGTGAATGCGYACAACCAATTTTACAACACAGTGCTTATCTAAAAAACCTCAAGTCCTAACTAAAGCCAAGTGGGAAGGGACCTTAAATGTTTCTTGTAATCACCCAATACTTGCCTTGGCCTCTTTTACTTTTAGAGCCTTGACTTCCCTTCTAATTGTCAATAACAATTATTGACCTCCAAAATTTGTTAAAGGTCCGCTTCCTGACATTGCAAGTATAGGAGCATTGGATAGCATTGGGCCACCAAGTCTCCTATAATGATGTGCAATTGACCAAATTTTGCATTTTTAAACATGATTTGCCAACACTTCAATAATTTGAATTTTTTGTTTCGCTTTTGAAGTGGTTTACTTTCATTGTTCAATGTCTAAACTTGAATTTTCTTACACCTATTCAAAATGCTTTTGAATGTGCTTCCATTGATAAAAACTTCAAGTTTTAATTATAAAGCATTGAAAAAGTTTGAAGGTTTGGTCCAAAATGACCTAAAACTATTCTAGGGTGGTGGCCAAGTGGTAGGGGCTTCCAATGCAATTCACGAGGTTCCCAATTCAGCTCTCCACTGGGTGTCATTGTTAGCACGGAGAGGAGGTTTGCTCCTCCACTTGTTCTTTACGGGGATGTCTAAGAGTGTACTTCCCAATGGTTTTCAAGCCGGTTTGACTTGGATATTGTATTGTGTTAGTCCAGCTGCGGCCCTTAATGATCGTGTGTTTCAAAAAGAAGAAGTTAGAAAATTATTTGGAGTAAACTTTAGCAGTCCACCAGCTAACAAAGGTGCCCAAAGTGGTCGGGGTGAACTAACCCCTCTCTCGGCCACTCACAAAAACCATGAATTTTTTTATTTTCCAAATAAAAAATAAAAATAAATGATAGAATTTGCAAATTCTGAATTCATATATGTAATCAGAGCCTCCAAATTAGCTAGAAGAGGTGTACAAGGTAAATTAATCAAGCCCAAAATAGAGGGCTTTCTATTTTACATGCAACCTTGGAATGACTTGAAGTGGCTGAGCAAGAGGCAGGACGTTAAATCCTCCATTCAAAGTGGGCTCAATAGGATATTTTTGGATTCACCAGAGGTAAAAGTAAAAAAGCCCCCTATTTTGAGCCGTCTCTAGGGTGTGGTCTTGACATCTACTAGCTAATTTGGGGTCTCTGATTGCAAATATGAATTCATAATTTGCAAAAAAAAATTTATGTGAAAAATAAAAAATTCTAGCGTTTTTACCTAGGATAATTCCAGCCTGTTAGGCCCACTTCAAATGGAGGGTTTAATGTCCTACAAGCAAGGGGCTAGTTCACCTTGGCCTCCAAACAAATGGGCTGGGGTGAACTGACCCCCTTGCTTGGCCACTCGGGAAACCCTTGAAATTTTTTATTTTTCACGCATGATAGAATTCGCAAATTCTAAATATATATTTGCAATCAGAAGCCCCAAACTTTTCATGAGGGATGTACAAGGTAAATTAATCAAGCCCCAAATAGGGGCTCTTTATTTTACTTGCACCCTTGGAATTACTTACAGTGGACGAGTGAGGCCAAGGCGAATTGACCCTCTTATTGCCCCCGGCTTTGGATGACAGGGGATGAGGGTTCCATTCCGTGTCCATCCACCCCCAACTTGCAACATCCTCCCCCTTCCACTTGCTCCTCTGACCTCCCCCTCCTCACTCCTCCTCTCCAACCCTCCTCCCTCTTGTCCCTCGACCAGCTTCAAGCAACTACGACATGGCTTGAGCTTAACTTAAGGTAGAAGTACCTAAATGTGACATTTGTTTTAGATTTGCAGATGTTGAGGGTAGCTACAAAATAAAATGATGTGTGCTTGTTAGGAAATAGTGTAGGAAATCAGCAAAATTGGTTTTATATTTTTCTAAGCTTGTATGAATATAATATTTTTTTTGAAAACAACTATGTAGATGCACCTTCTATGGACACTAGACTAAAGACCAAAATGGACACGGAAAACACCCATAAGCAACATCAACGGTTTGGCAATTTCTTACAGCCCCTTCAAAATTTGCAAAAGGCTTGGTGCATAAAGATTTTGGAAGATGTAAATTGGCCCTATGTATCAAAACAACAAAACTACACAACGGACCCCTAAAACTTACTAGTATATTTCATTGGATCTTTTCAATCAATTATTGGACTTGTGAAATATTTGTACATTCTTCTTGGCAAGTGAGAGGAGGGGGAGGTCGGAGGAGCAGGTGGAATGGGGAGGAGGTCGCAGGTCGGGGTTGGGAATGGCACCCCTCATCCCCCAAACAAAGGCCGGTCGTTCTCTTCGTCGTGGAGTAATTAATGATGGATGAAAAATTAACTCCCTGTTCAGTAGATGAAGCCAAAGTCATTCATCGGCCGCAAATCGGCCGCCGCGTCTTTACAGGGTTAAACCCTAAACCTTGCAGCACTGTTAGACCTCGGGCTCGATGCCTCCCTTCGAGAATTCCATAGGCGCTTCTTGCTTGCGGTCTCCGCTGATTTTTAGAACTCAAGTTGTCGAGATTTTCTGAGAGTATGGTTTTAAATTTCATGCGTTAACAACCAGATTGTTACATTTTTGTTTCCGCACACCTTGAATTAGTGATCAGCAGTTTTGGAAGATTCTCACTGCGATTGCTACTGCATTCGGTGTGAATTAGGGTTTTACTGTAAGAGTTCAATGACGAAACCGACGAAGCAGAAGTCGAAGTCGAAGCAGTACTTGGCTCCAAACAAACGGAAGGAGGGGAGCGCCGCGAAGTATATTACGCGGAACAAGGCGTTGAACCGGTTGCAAATCAAGCTCCCCGAGTTTAGGCGTCTGTGCATTCTGAAAGGGATCCACCCSAGGGAGCCGAAGAAGAAGGTTGAAGGGCATAACAAGACGTACTATCATGTGAAGGACATTGCCTTTTTAGCTCACGAGCCCCTTTTGAACCGAAGTCGCGAGTTGAAGGCGTATGAGAAGAAGATCACCAAAGCCCGTGCGAAGCGGAACTTGGATTTGGTAAAGCGGTTGCTGGGGAACAAACCGGAATGGAACCTTAATCATCTTGTGAATGAGCGGTACCCCTCGTTCGTTGATGCGCTTCGGGACCTTGACGACCCGCTCACCATTCTGCATCTGTTTGCGTGGCTCCCTGCGGATAATAGCCARAAGATTCGGCCCGAGCATATTGAAAGTGCACGCAGGTCAGTGAAGTTATCCTTTWAAAKAAWTATGCAGCCTTCAAMYYCCKRWT